>JAYMSL010003218.1:0-12797 GCA_036897195.1 Plantago coronopus | reverse complement strand
AAACGGCTACCTCTTAGCACAGTAGAAAAGGTGCAGCAACTGCCTATATCTGTTAACCGTAAAATTGCCGATCGATGGATCTACGCCCAAGGCAACGGCAGCCGTTTTCCGGCTTCACAAAAGCAGAGGTTTCCTTTTCACCAATTTGTTTCTCGTTTAATGGTCATTTAGCTTATATTCTATTTTGGTTTCTTTGAATTTATCCAAATTTTGTTAATGTTTGGATGTAGGATAGTAAATGATTTTAGCAATTGAGTTGTTTTTTTGCTTATCAAGTGATTTGGGCTTCAGTAAAACTGGGTGAGAGAATTTTTGTAAAAAAACACTTTTGGGCAAATGGTTGGTGGAACTTGTAAGGGCCTCTTTGATAAGAATTCAGATCAATGTGAAGTACTGGCTTGATTAAATGAAGAATAATCAGATGAAAGTACATTTTAAGTGAAGCTGGTGGGTGAATATAATAGAATAGTTTGCAAACATTCACAATTTGTAAGTTGAACGGCGATTGTTATAGTTCATGGATATATATTGTTCAGCTTTAGGTTTATGATTGCTGATTGTGCAATCGATCCTAGCATTAGCTGTTGTTATAATAAGGGATCAATTCTGATCCTAAGAGTGTCTAGTTGGTGTTTACTGAGAGGTGGTTGTGGTGGACATTGTTAATCGCAAGTTTGCAACGTGTGCACTTAGAAAGTCTATTACTTGGCGGTGTTTGCAAATGTCTCTGTAAAGTGCTCATCTGATAACTAATGCTAGGACTAGGAGCCTAGGAGCATCTGTTTGGTGCTTGTTTCGCTGCTTTTGCTTTTGATTTTCTAAAATAAAGCCATAAACCTTCTGTAACTTGAATGCATCAACTAAGATGGTTAAACTATAAAAGTACCATTTCATGCGGATACCGAGACCCCCTGTGATTGCTTAAAAGCATCTAATTTCAACGGTAATCAAAAGCAAGTAAAAAAGAACCTCAAGAACCATACAATCACGAGCTTAGTTGTGGGTGATTTTTTTATATCCAATATCTCAAATTATCAAGCATTTCATTTTTAAACCAAAATTACAGGATGATTAATGTTTGTTTGTGGAACTTAACTATTTCTCAATGAATCAGGTCCTCAAAATGGAGCAATCAATTACTGATTCCAAAGAAGAATGTCTCAGTGAGGAGTTCTGTAAGAAATTATCGAGGCTTTTCAAGTTAGTACTCTCTTATGCGTGTGATCTTCAAATTGTTTGATGTCAAGAGCTTGTGTCGAGATTGTGTACTTCAGTGAATGTAACTTCATGTTTTGGCTTTTGCAGCCGTTCCAGTGCTCGTGCCGGAAAACCTGCTGTGAAGTGGACTGAGGTTCTCTTTTTTGCTTTCATTACTTGAACGGGATATTACTGCTCTTCACTGTTATCTTATGGGCGTTTTGTGTTTCTCTCCTGCACTTCAGATTCAAAGTTGGTTCCAGGAGAATCGAGATAACTACAACAATAAGGAGACTTCATCTGATGCTAGCAAGAAGGAACCTGTTGATGTACGGGAAGCTGTCAATCAGTTCATAGCGAATGAAAACCCAAAAGAGATAGGTGTGTAGACATTGAAGTATTCTCCCATTGCAAATGCTATCATCACTTACTGATTTATCACTTCCTCCACACTGCATCAACACCAATCAGTATCTATTTTCTGATGTTGTCAATGCAGTGAAGAGTATGTGATTACTAAATCTTCCCTCACATGGCTTCAGTT
Organism: Plantago coronopus; assembly: GCA_036897195.1. Taxonomy (NCBI): domain Eukaryota; kingdom Viridiplantae; phylum Streptophyta; class Magnoliopsida; order Lamiales; family Plantaginaceae; genus Plantago; species Plantago coronopus. Next base: position 11,056 of record JAYMSL010003218.1, on the reverse strand, counting down.
TTAGCTACTCGTGTATGCTCAATGATGGTTTTGTCTCTGGGTGGTTATGTTTAAGCAATGAAGTGTGTACAATAGTTAAGAAAGTTCACATAAAATTCAAAACCTGGAAGTTTTGTAGTCATATAAGGGAAGCATAGCATATGCAGTGGATATAATGGAGTAACTATCTACATTCGTGAAAGTAGTTTATTAGGGACATATTTTATAGAAGGGGTAGGATTGTGTCTGGAAGTTGGAATTTTTCATGGGATAGTTTCTTTTGTCTCAAGACTTCCAAGCTCCTATAGAGCGGTTCGGTCTCAATGGGTAACATGTGATCCCTTTATGGTCGGGGATTGGTTACTATTTCTGTTTTCGTTTCTCCAGTGATACCTATGTTAATTCTATGTTTGCTGAACCAAATATCTGAAAACTAGTCATATCGGCTTTACCTGTGATTTTTGAGTGTCATACAGAAATATTCTTCTCATTGATTTTATGTAGTATCCATCTCAGATATAGATAGTGCTTTTCATCTAGTAATAGCATGATTTTTCCTCTCTATGTTCCACTCTATCAGAAAGTAACCTTATTGATCTGGTGATACTTTTGTATGCACTTATGTTTAAAGCTGAATGTATACTGAAGGACTAAATATTCTCTGTGTGCATTGTAGTTGCTGTTGCACCTTTTTTATATTATTGGTTCTGTCACACGGTGTGTTTTGGTTGCAGTCATGCAATTGACACTGATCATAGTTCCTGAAAGACTGAATTCGACTCTGAATTTTCATTTGGGTCAACTGATGTGAACCTCTTCCATATGGTTTTTAATCATTTTGTACAACCCATGTCTCACAACTATTAGGTTTTACTGATAAATATCACCGTCGAAGTATTATGTTCCGAAATTACAGTAGAAAAAATAACTTCCTTGCAGATGCAGCACTATCTATAGAATCTATCAGGATTCACGACTAACATTTTCTTCTGTCAGGTGAAAAAGTCGTTGAGCTTCCAAAGATAGAATTCGAGGCAAAGTCAGCAAAAGACGGGGCCTGGTAAGCCTATGCGTTTCTGTGCTTTTCCTTTAAGCCTAAAGTTGAAGTTCCTTTTCTTCGACGCTGCTCCGGGACAATCAGCATGAAGCATGCATTGATATTACTTTTGTTATTCACAGAAATATCTATGCTGTAATTGAGTTGTAAAAACAGAAATTCACTGAATTGAAGTTCAGAGTGTTTTCTTACTTTATTGTCTTCCCCTGAACACATGTAATTGAAATGATATATCATGCCTGTTCTTGTATGCTGGTCATTATAGATAACTATATTCACACTAATTACCCTTTTACAATTTACATTTCCCACAGGTACGATGTTGACACATTTCTCTCACACAGATTTCTCGAGTCTGGGGACATTGTGAGTAGCTCTATTTTGTTTTCATGCAGTTAATCTTTTCTTCAAGTGATGACTCAGACTCTGGTTCTGTCCATAAATATTGATTTTAAGTTGAAAGCTTGGTTTCTGGTTTGAAAAAGAAGATAATTATTAAATCTTCTATGGATTCCAGTTGTTTTGAGAGTTGGGTATCAATGCAGGAAGTTCTTGTTAGATATATTGGCTTTGGCGTGGAGGAAGATGAATGGGTGAATTGTAAAGATGCTCTTCGTGAACGCTCTATTCCCCTGGAACACACAGAATGCAAGAGGCTGACGCCTGGTGACCAAGTAGTTTGCTTCCAGGTACCTTCTTTTCCCACATTACTGGTTCCTAATTTCCTATATACCGAATAAGCATTTTATCTTCTCTTCTGCTTTACTTATGTCTTCTGTACCAGGAGAGGCAGGATCAAGCAAGATATTATGATGCTCACGTTGTTGAGGTTCAGAGACGTTTGCATGACATTAGAGGCTGCAGGTGTTTTTTCGTGATTAAATATGATCATGACAATTCAGAGGTAGATGATACTTGAGCCTTCTCAATCTTAATTGTCATCATACGAGCTCGCCTTTCTCTATTAGTAACTGGGCATACATTTTATTTTGACTGATTAGGAAAAGGTACGCCTGAGGAGACTGTGTTACCGTCCAGACAAGCAACCAGAGGTGGTGAAACCTTAGCTGGGTCGTGCAAAATTTACATAGTACATATGGCTCTGCAAATTTATTTAGTGACCAGTAGCTTATATATATTAGAAAGACTGCGCCTGGCAGCGTCTAATGCCGAACTTTTGTCAACTTTTTTTGGCATTTGATGGTAGATTTCTTGATCAAATGGCCATTCGAATTTATACGTACCCTTCTCTTTGATGTCTGATACTGAACTTAGTCTAACTAAAATTTTATTTGGATTGCACCTACATGTTGCCTTTTTGGGCCATTCCAGAAAATGAACTGAAATGGTCTTTTGGCTTTTGTTGTTATAATTCTTCTCTTAATGATTTTGATGAAAGAGAACATGGTGGTGAATTGGTGATTTTCCTAGGCTTCATTAGGAGGAATTTTTTTTGGAAACGGCCAAAGTATATATATATATGAAATGGGAAAAAAAATATACAGTGGAGTTATCAGGCTAACAGCCATCTACACCAAGAAGATACAGGAAACATAAATCAACCTGCTAGAAACCAAAACTACCTAATCAGCACCTATGTAAGACATTCAACAGGATGATGATTCCAAATATCAAAACCATGACCAGCTTTGATTCTGTCTGCGTTCTTGAACCACCACCACAGTGATCGAATGACCTTTTCCGCCACTTCAGAGGAGCTAGTCTTGTTATCGTCAAATAAGAGCGCATTTCTTGCCTTCCAGATTTCCCACAAAGTTGCTAGACTTATGATCCTAGCATCTCTAACCTTCACCTTATGGATACTCAGTGATACAGATAACAAGAGCTGTTTGCACGATGAGCAATCTGTGCAGTACAACTTACACCAATTTGCAACCTTTGACCATACAGATTTCGCAAACTCATAGCCGATCAATATATGATACCCGTCTTCCTCCAGCTTATCGCATCTTTTACAGAGAATCGATGTTTCCTCATGGATAACATGTCGACCACGGAGATTAACCCATGAGGGTATCCTGTCCAGCACTGATTGCCACCCAGAGCATCTCACTTTTAGTGGAACCTCCTTAAACCATATGCAATTCAGCCACCTGAAGCCATCCGCATCCATCAAAGGCTCTGAGTCGCAGAAAGAGAAATTTTGAACCTGTTCATACCCCTCACGGACAGAATACTCACCTTTATTCCATCGCCAAACATCCTTGACATCTGACCTCGAGATATAAGGGGAAAGTAGGAGCTCGAGATTTTCAACAGCAACTAACTCCGCAGCACTCAGTAAGCGTTTCCATTCCCACAAAAAGAAACAATTCAGTCTTCGTCGCACGGAAACATTCTGAACCATCTCTAACTCGTATAGTTGCGGAAAGTGTTCTTTCAGGATATAGCCTTTCTCCACCCACGGGTCTTCCCAGAATTTTGTAGAGTTGCCCTCCCCCACACACACAACCAGATTATCACAAAACCATGGTTTAGAGAATACCTTAGAAATGAGGTTATGCCACCAAGAAGAATGTTTTTTCCCAGTTCGCTGCCACTGATCTGCACACTTCCGAATGTCGCCATATTTAGATACCAGCACTTCTTTCCACAGTCCACCTGGTTTCGTAAGCAAAGCCCATCCCCATTTTCCAACCAAAGCACAGTTGAAAGCACCTAATTACTTCACACCGAGACCACCTTCTTCCTTCTTTTTACATACCATCTTCCAGTCCACCCAATGAATTTTACGAGAACTGTCTACCTTGCCACCCCATAGGAAATGCGACTGTATACCGACAAGTTTACTGATCACACCTTTGGGCGCCAAAAAGTGATCAGATAAGAAATACAGAGGCAAGGACCCGATCACAGACTTCAGTAAGGTTAATCTTCCGCCAAAAGACAAAAAATTGTGCTCCCATTTCTTAAGGTGACTCGTAATTTTCTCCACAACTTTGTTCCAGCACCCCAGCCGATTCTCACTGGCTCCAAGAGGCAATCCAAGATAAGTGAATGGAAGTGATTCTTCGACACAGTTCAGTTTTTTGGCCCACCCAGCACTGACCTCACTGTCCACACCCACACAAACAAGGCTGCTTTTTTTAAAATTTATTTTCAAACCTGACGAAGCTTCGAAACATCTAAGGACTCCCTTCAACACCGAAATATTACTGTCGGTAGCCTCACCAAAGAAAACTGTATCATCTGCGAACTGAAGATGCGATACCATCACTTTATTCTTACCAATCGAAACTGGAGAGACCAGTAGAGCATGCTTTACGAATCATCAAACTCAACCCTTCAACAACAATTAAAAATAGAAACGGAGACAAAGGGTCACCTTGCCTTAACCCGCGCCTCAGGCCAAATATTTTGGTTGGGCAACCATTGACCAGAATCGAAGAGGAGGCAGTAGACACACAAGTTTTGATCCAATTTATCCATTTACTACCAAAACCCAGAATGTACATCATTTCGGTGAGATAGTCCCAACACACAGTATCGTAGGCTTTAGCGAAATCAATCTTGAAAATAAAACAACTTTTCTTTTTCTTCTTAACCTCGTCGATAATTTCATTTGCCACAACCACTCCATCCAGAATATTCCGATCACCAACAAAAGCAGATTGATTTACTGATATTAGTTCATCCAGCTTGGGAGCTAACCTTTTCGCCAAAACCTTCGCAATGATTTTATATATGCTGCCGATCAGAGAGATTGGACGAAAATCTTCAATGGCTACTGGATTTCGAACCTTGGGGATTAGAGTAATAAAAGAAGAATTCACCCCTTTAGCCAACTTTCCATTAAAGTGGAACTCCTTCAGTATAGACCAAATGTCTTCCCCAACCACTTCCCAGAATTGTCTATAAAAGTGGAAAGAAAATCCATCCGGCCCAGGGCTGCGATCTAAACCACAGTCCCAAACTGCCAAACACACTTCTTCCTTTTCAAACACTCCTTCCAGCTCAGCTCTATCCACATTGCTCAGACAACCACCCGAAATACCCATAACACAGTTACGAAACTTGCACTCAGACCCAAACTGATTCGCAAAAAAATTATAGATTCCATCCTTCACTGCATTAACTCCCTCCACCCAGCGCCCAACAATTCTGATCCCTTTCAGTTCATTAAGACGGTTTTTACTCTTAATACACGCGTGGAAATATCGTGTATTAGCATCACCTTCTTTACCCCACTTTTCCTTAGACTGGAGATAAGAAATATTTCGTTTGAGGTCTAAAGCTCGGCCTAACTTCTCCATCGCTTCCACTTGCTCCACTTGACACGACTGCAAAGCCTCGGGAGAAAACTCGGGAAACTCACCCCCACGGACAGCGTCAAGAGCAAGAGGCAGCTTCTCATCCGCCTCAAATAATTTATTACACCATTTTTCTACTTCCAGCTCCACATCCCCAAACGAAACTCTATGCCAATTCTTTATGATTTCTTTAAGCCTCTATAACTTCACCTTAACCTGATAACTGCTCCACCCTTCCACCTCTGTGTTTACCCAAAACTCTTTCACAAGCCTTAAGAAATCAGCATCCTTCTGCCATCCGCTCAAGTATTTAAAAGGGCGAGGCCCCCAGTCCAACTGCTCCTGTTTCAACATCACTGCAGCATGATCCGAGATCTTTCTCTTCAGTCCACTTTGGGTTGGGTTGGGTCACTTTCTCAGCCACTCTTCCGACAAAAGAAACCTGTCGAGCCGACTACAACATGATCCATTATCCCTATACCAAGTAAATCGACGTCTATGAAGAGGAAGGTCGATGAACCCAATGACTTTAATAAAATGATCAAAGATTCGCATATCTTTATTTACACCCCTTCTGCCCATCCCTTTTCTTTCCGATTCCAACCGAACTTCGTTGAAATCACCGCAAATACACCATACTGTTGACCGACTAACCGAGACCCTCTCACTGATTTTAGCCCACAGTTCCTTCTTTTCACAACTCAACTTAGGACCGTACACATTCATTATATAAACTAAAGAGCCATTACACACCCCAGAAATTTCCAGGTACCCCTTTTCACCCCATATACTCTGCTTCTGAAACACCTTGCTATCCCATATACAGAGCAAGCCCCCAGACGCACCTTCCGCACCTGAATATGCCCACTCTAACTTAGTATGACCCCACAGTCTCGCAATTGCCTTACTGTTAAAACTGACCTTTTTGGTTTCCTGTAAACATAGAAAATCTGGCCTTTCCTTTCGAACTAGCTCAGAGACCTCCTTTCTTTTTCTGCTATGACCCAAACCCCTAACATTGAAACTGATGATCTTCATCCGCTTTTTGGATCGCCACCTGAACCACCAGAGAGCTCTGTGATCCGCAACACCTCAATTCTGTTACCAACCCCATCTCGTTCTTCGAAACTCAGGAAGAGACTCTTATTTTGTGCAGTGTCAGCTCGCTCCACAAATCCCAATTGAATTCCAACCTGTAGACTTTCATCAGCTTCACGAGACTCCCGTATCTCCCCCTCTTCGATCTCCTTGACAGGTCGCAGCTCGCGCCTAAGACCAGCCGCGCCGATATCTCCACTGATCGGAGATTCCATCTCGTATGCTCGCAGATCGGCCACCAACCTAGACCAATTCTCGTTTTCTTTTTTCCTTTTCCTTCTGTTTCTGATATTTCTTCGCTTTTTTCCTCTCTGCTCTAGATAAGGCTTTGGACTTCCCTTGATTATTGATAAGATCCGTAAGCTGAAACGGGTCGGAGTTCTCTTGATCCGGACCCGACGACCCGCCCTGCAGACTTTGAGATTGGGCTGGACATTCATTTAGATCAAAGTTGCCTACTGCCTGTTTTCCTGATATTGGGCCCAACATAGCAGTCAGCCCATTACCTGGCCCATTGACTTTGTTCAATAAGTCCTCCTTCCCAGCCCTATCGTTGACCATCTCCAGCCTCCTATTATTTATGGCCTCGATATTCTGTTCTACATTCTCCAAAGCCAAATTATTATTCTGTTCCACATTCTCCAAAACCAAATTATTAACAGTATTAGGGATACCCTCCAAAACCTTGGAAACTTGATCCCCTACATTAATGATGCCGTTTTCCTCATTCCCGAAACCAAGATCATTCAATGGGCTGTTGATATTCGAAAAAGACCGTTCATCTTTGGAGCCGCCGGACGCTACTGACTCCATATCTTCCGACGAGGATTCCGACGGAACACTTGAATCCACAGAAAATTCTGACTCGAAGTAGTCTTCTTCCATGGCTTCCTGCTCGAATTCTTCCACCAGGTAGATGGGAAATTCCACACCGTCGATGATAGCAACCGTTTTCTTCCGAATAACATCGAATTCTTTAGTTTCGATCAAGACCCGTCCAAACCGAAGATCTTCTTTCCTACTTGTTTCTTCACCAATTCTGACAACTGAACCGATGGCCTCCCCTACTCGATCGAAGCTCTCTTCGCACCATCCTGATAGCGGCATTCCATACACATGAATCCACACTAGGCGAGACAAATTTGTAAACTTATCATCCCACGGGTATGCATCCACAACGCCTTTGATTTGACCCAGTTTTGCTGCATCCATAATAGATATTCCGCCTTCTGAATTTTCCCCTTCGATAATTAGTTCCGTTCTAGAGAGCCTCATGACTTTTGCTTTTTCGAAACCCAGCTTGTTAAGATGATAATCCACATCCACAACTGATGCCTCTTTGTCCACCCTAAACACCAAACATTTACTTGCCCATTGAGATACGGCTTTTGCTGGGAAAAATGTGATTTTTTCCATCTCAGTCATGGACCCGGTAATTTTGCTTAACTGATTTTCTTGGCCAACCACCTCCTTGAAGCTTTTCCCTTTAACCCTCCATGCACCGTTTGCAACTGGCAAAGCCTTACCAATCTGACCTGCATTACCTTTCGACACCTCCAAACCTAACGTCTCCTTCTGAAACCTGGCAAGGTTTGCGAGAAGCTTAAAAGATCCCATCCAGCAAGACTTCACACACGCTACTAACTCCTCCCTATTTCCCTGGTCTTCGAACCGAACAAAAGCACAAATCGTTTCCCGAATTTATTCCTTTTACCTGGAATAAAAACTTCCCTCACTGGACCATATTGGCTTAGACAGTCGTTTACATCCTTTGCTGTTGCTCTTGGAGGAATGTTAGCAACAAACAGCGTTATTACTACATCATGTTGAGCGCCTGCCTCTTGCGAAGATTGAAAATTCCGATCATCTACTGCAAACCTGAACCGTGGGGCTCTAGGGTTGCGTCCTTTCCTCTCCCCCTCTCTCTCATTTTTTTTAGTATAGAAGCATACCACCAGGCTTCATTAGGAGGAATGAGCATCGGTGGTAATGGTAAAAAATTACTCTAACCATTTAAAGTACCGTTCGCTGGTGGTTAACTATTTTCGTAACTGTTTATCGTCTAAAAATTCATGGTAACCGTTACCGCTGAAAAAATGGTAACTGTACCGGTTGTGTGATGATAATCGTTCATATCTTGTCAACACAGTTCTAAAATCACGTAAATGTGGTGTTAAATATAGAACTCATAGCTTTTTGTAATAATATTGTATCATTTAATTTTAAATAGTGTGATATTGAGTTAATTCAATCACATCAATTCGAAATGTAAGTACATATGTTGAGATATTTACGTTCATACTTTTTATTTAATAAAATGCATTCTAACTAATAAAAATCGGTTAGTATTACATCGGGAAATTTCCAGATATGGTTCTGTAACGTGGCATGAATCTAGATCTGGTCTTTAATGTGTTCGTTATCGGATATTGTGTGACAAAAATTTTAATATAGGTCCTTCATGTCACCATGATGCCACTTGTCAACCATATGTATGTGTAATTGTTTTTTTTGGTGAAAAAATAAGGAAAAAAACTAATATGAACATTTTATATAGGTAAGGACTCAAAAATCAAATAACTTGAATCTCTTCATTTCCACCTGTTTTATATCTTCAAGTTCAAATAATTTTAATTAGTTCTCATTTTTTTATCAATATTAAGTATTTGTTAGTCCACTGAGAATATATTATAGGACCGAGAAATACATATAAAATTTAACATATGAAAATTTAGGATTTCATATTTTAAAAATTATAATATATTCATGCCAATAAATTAACGAAATATCGATAAATTTTGTGTGCGTGAGAAATGGAGTTTTTTAGAAATTGATAGACATTGGATTTTTTTAAGAACGACAAACTCATTGATAAACATTGGTAAACGTCAGGAGAAAAAAGAAAGATAAATGTATGTAAGCGGAACAAGATTGCAGGGGATCATGCTTTAATAGTATATAAATTCATTCCATACCCTTAATCATTTTAAATGACCTAATAGGTCCCTCTTTTTAAGTATTCTTTCTCAAAGCAAATGGACAAGTGTTACTATTGTGACGTGGAGGACTTGTAGTGAATTTTTCACCATATTAAAGAATCATATCCGATAACGAATACATTAAAGAAGTATATCCAGATTCATCCACGATATATGATTTTTTCCCATATTACACAATGAAGAAACATGTCAAATCCATAAACATCGAAAACTTGAAATTATAATGCTAATCTAGACCCTTGAAATGATTAGACTTAGTGCAAGTTAGTCAGGGCTGTTAATGAATCGAGTCGTTCGTGATCCGCTCGCGAAAAAGCTCGGTCAACGCTCGACTCGAGATCAAGATCGGTCCACGCGAGCTCTCGCATGCTCGCTTGATTTTCGATCGAGCACGATCACTAAAATAATATGATCGACTGCTTGCGAGCAACTCGTGAGTTGTATATATAATCATTTTTATTTATATTTTTAACGGTATATTTGTAATTATAATAGTAAATGAACATATATATAGCCAAGTTTTACTTTAACCTAGACCTTTTCACTCTTACCGCATGAACAAATATCAAGTATGTTATTTATTCTGAATTTTTAGACCATATCCATATAAAATTACATGTCTCGTGGGGCAATAGTGAATGTTTTGATACATTTTAAACCATATTATTATGCTAATTTTTTTAAATAAATGAGCGCATTTTTAGCTCTAACACTCCAGGCTCGCGAGCACAAATGAACCGAGCGCTTGCGAGCACAAACGAGTCGAGCATCGTGAGCTGATCGCGAGCAATAAATAATTTTGACGACCCGATCACGATCACGATTTTGTGTTACTCGCCAATCACGATCAGATTTAAAATTCTAACGATCATTAACTCGTTAAGCCAAAGATCGGCTTGGCTCGACTCGTTAACACCCGCAGTACTCACGTAGCAATATTAAATCCAATCTTAGTCTTGTCTAATTTTAAAATGACTCTCCTCTATGATCAATTTTGTGCAACTCCCATACTTAATCTTTTTTTTTGAAAAGGTAAAAATATATTAAAAAACTTGTACGACACCTATGGATATACGCAGTGCAATTCTATAGTGCAGCCGTAGGAGACTAGCATGAACGGAAACTAGAGAAATCCTATGGACTGATTGAACTCGATTATATTTTTAAATCCTGTAATTTCTTAACTTAGGTATATAGTAATCGAAGTTTTGAATAGGTAAAAAAGTGAACCCCTTAACCTTAACCCAATGCCAAAAAGTCCGCTAAATTTTATGGATATACGTACAACAACTCTACATAATTAAATAACACTAATGTTATGTACTCCCTCCGTCCATTAATAAACTTCCCACTCTTATTTTGGTCAACAAAATAAGATTTAAATACTTTTTGAGTATTATATTGCAAGTGGAGGTAGTTAAATTACTTTTTGATGTGTTGTAATTAAATGTGTGGATGAAAATTTGGGGCCACATGTCCAAAAATGGAAATGGGAAGCTTTGTATTGGACTACCAAAAAAGGAAAGTGGGAAACTATTGACTGGACGGAGGGAGTACAAAACTCATATTGATATTTGCAGAACAAGTTGAGTGGTAAATTACAGAAAAATATCACATTTTGTATTAATTATAAATTGACCCAAAAGTTTCAA
>JAYMSL010003217.1:0-12798 GCA_036897195.1 Plantago coronopus | reverse complement strand
TCTACCACAACCCTAATTGCCCTAACTCCTGCTAGAATTCATTTCTCCGGCAACCTGATGGTTTTTCTCTCCCATAGTGTCACGTTAGAAGACTCCAGCTGTAAGCATCCCATTCACAGATGGATCTAGTGATGGGGGACTCACCTCCAGGTACGATCCGTAACTTCCCAGAGATCCGAACACTATGATAGCTACATACGCAGGTGATATACTTCCATCTTCGAAACCGAAGGACACAAGGGTGGATGACGAAAAAAGTACGAGAAACGATCCAAGATTACAATTAAACAACAAGTCACCATTGCTCGTGATATTCAAGAAACCATATGTGCTCGATAGAAAGATACCATCTTGATCAAGGGTTTGGGCGAACCATGGTTATCCATAATTTTTTAACAAGATTTGATATCATCTGGAAGGTAAATGGTCATTTCGAACTCATTGACCTAGGGTACAACTGTTACTGTTTAAAAGGCATCTTGGACCAGAAAAGAGAAATTATACTCACCAAAGGACGAAGGTCCATGACAACTAGCTGAAAACTTTCTACCAGTTGGGAAATTATAGGCAAACCTTAGGGAGGATATAATGACAAGCTTGATAGCTCCATAACCTAGGTCCAGATCCTCAACATGCCGATGGAATTGTTTCGAGAGTTGGTGATCTAGACCCTAGCATAACGGGGGTGACAAGAGGACGTTTTGCGTGCAAGTTCAAAAAAATTCCCCTGTAGAGAATTGGGCATTATAATTAAAGATAAGATGCAAGTTGGTTTTATGAGAATCTATCTTCGATTTAACATGGGTGTGGGCGAGTGGGACACACGGTGGGGGTAATGTCCTCATGCTGGCAAGGAGAGACGCCTACAAGAAGAAGGTACAAATAGTCACCCCAGGTCTAGAATTATTGCCAGAGAACAAAACAACAACGAAGCATAAGTAATTTAGCAATCGAATGGATGACAATTAATTACTAGGCAGAAGAAACCGATATCGTCGACAATGCGACACAAACCGGTGTTTAGTGGTAAGCCAACTTTGGCATGCTGGCTACCGTAGTTGCACAAGGGCAGGCCACGAAGCAGGCCCGACCTAGCGAAGGAACCAAATAAACTACATTCACCGTAAAAAGGCCCAATAACGACCCATCTCATTAATGGTAAATGGGTATTGCTTCCTACAATTTTGAAGAGGACTGGGAAGATATATATGGAGCTGAAAAGGCCCATTAGTTAGGATCAGTGACAACTTGGCCAAAGGACCAAGGCTAGATGACCTGTGATTCCAAGCTCAAATAACAGTACGTGTTAGGGACGAATATGTCCTCGAACTAAGCGATGTGGGTGCGCGACCTAGGCATGATCTAAAGCGCCTGGAAGAGCAAAGCACCAATACGAGCTACAAACAAGTACTCCCTCCGTCCAGTCAAATGCTTCCCACTTTCCATTTTGGGTGTCCGATACAAAGTTTCCCGTTTCCATTTATGACAAATTTTGTGGTCCCTACTTTTCTACTTATTTACATATTATCCCATCAATTAAAGTATAAACTGGATATGATTAGACTAAACAAAACTCAATTATTAATAGTAACTACAATTATTCAGTACACAGATTTAATTACTCCCACCAAATATCAAAACCACATAATTCTTCTACTGACTTCACGATAACCCCAAATCATTCTTCCAAAAATCCTAGACGCCAAATCATCTCACCCAGATGAACACCGATCGATTGAGCTCTTCCTTTCTTCTTCATCTCCTTCCCTATCACGATTAACATTGGCCCATTCATTGCAATTACAGTCAGCTATTCCAAACCCTAGACGCCAAATTACCGGCGTCAGATGAACACCGATCGATTAAGTTTTGGTGTTCTTCTTCATCTCCTTCCATATCACGATTAACAGCATGTATAGTCTATTCATCTCGATTCTGCAGATTCTTCGTCAATCAGGTAATGTAGAGCATTTTTTAGGGTGATTCTGGTCTAAATTGTTTAGTCATTGTTCGATTATTGTTGTTCAATCTTGTTTAATTTTGCAATTCAGATATGGATTAAAGTGGGTATTTGGGGTGGTCTAAATTGTTTAGTCATTGTTCGATATTGTTGTTCAATCTTGTTCAATTTTGCAATTCAGATAGGGATTAAAGTGGGTATTTGGGGTGGTCTAAATTGTTTAGTCATTGTTCGATTATTGTTGTTCAATCTTGTTTAATTTTGCAATTCAGATATGGATCAAAGTGGGCCTTTAGGGAAAAGACAGAAATTAGATTTGGGTATTGATTTCTCGCCGGAATATGGTCAGTCGGCTGGTCAGGCGGATGATTTGTCGGTGTCTTTTTCTTTTGAAGACACGCCTGAAGCTCAAATTTGCTCTGTCGGTTCAGAGATTGTGCCGGAGACTGAACTCTTCACCTACGATTATGGTCAAGATTGGTCTTAATATGCCATCAAGCCCCGAATATTGTCTCCTGAGTTACACTACTGTGGTTCGATCCCTACTGCAAGTGATTTTTCACCTTCGCCAGAAAAGTTTCCAGTGGTCGAATATTATTCGTTGGCTGAATCTGAGCCGTTGGTTCCAGTTGTAGCTCCACCTGACTCTGAAATCGAGTCTGAAGTATTGGAGGTCGAAGATTCGTTACTATCTGAGCATTTGGTTCCAGAAATTTAAGTGACAATTGCCTCTGAATCTGAGCATTTGGTTCCAATGGTTCAAAAAATTCCAGTGGTGGAAGATGAACATGAAGAGAGACCTCTAACTCCAGTGCCAGAAGAATTCGACTGGTACACTCCGGAGAATCGGCCTTTACTGGAGCTTCTGTATTTCCTACTCCCTAGAGCTCGTTACGTGGTACTCCCAAAGCGTCGATTCGACTAAACTTTCAACTTTTGGTAAGAACTCAATTAATCATAATTTTTTATGTTTCTATTCTGTTATCTTACGCAGGCTTTAAAGTTTCTATTTTGTTATCTTGGTGATGTTTTTACCTGCAACATGATTAATATTGACTGTGATATGCAATTGTATTGTGATTTAGAAAAGCTATTGTGTTCTGTTTTGCTTGTTGATGCTATGGATTTTTTATTTTTGTTTTGAAGTTGTGTCATTGAAACATGAACTCCAGTTAGGCAATATTATCATCAATTCATGTTCAATTGTTCATCATATAGGTACCGCAGTATTATCATCAATTCATGTTCATAATATAGGTACTGCATTGTTCAAACAAACCATGTCCATATTATAGATGGTGGCTGCATTTACACAAAATATGTCACTAATGGACTATAATAGACCTAATGTTTGCATTGAAACTTGATCTCAACCTATGACCAGTTTCATAATAACAAACACACGATAAAATGTAGGCCTAAGGTGCTTTACAAAATAGTTTCACAAAAGAGTAGTCACCTTTACAAACACAAAACATGCCTTAGAAACCTTAGAAAAGGCCTCTAGTAACCAAGATCTTCCATAAGCTGTCCCAAATCTCCATGTTGATTGATTTCCATCAGATACGCTATGCATTCCTTCACCAAAACCTCATCTACTATCAAATCCTCGGGCAACCTTCCTTGTCTAATAAGAACATCTTTCTTCATATGTGGCTGCCTATAATTGTTATGACCCCTTTGCTTCAGAACCTCAACCATGCATGCTTGTAGGCTCAAGAACACTTTGTTTAATGCACTTGGGTCTAGTTCATAGAAAGAAACCTCAACTGCTTTAACCAATTCATCAATATTGTTTGAGGGAGACTCTTGTTGTAGGGACTGTAATGATCTAAACCAACCGAGATCATTCACATTCATATCTGGAGATTGTGCTGGTTGGTTAACTAGGGTAATATTGAAACCATCACTAGAAGCAGCCCTTCTAAAAGCGGGATCATCATTGTTTATGTGAGGCATTGCATTGTCTTGTTGAATTTCAATATCCTTACTTGCAGTTGCAGGCCATTTGGCTTTAATGGCAGGTATAATCTAGATAAAACAATGTTAGTATAATTGAAAAGTCATCAAATCTTGTTTACGACATAGGGACATACATATTGACACTGAAAATTACAGCATAGAGACACATATTGCCTTAGGAAATTACAGCAAATTGTGATATGTTTTGCATTAAGTTCAGAAAATTGCATGAATCTGCCCCATCTTGTGTTTATAATATAGGCACACACATATTTACATATAGGAAGTTCAGCAAATTGTGATATGTTGCATCAAATCCAGTACATTGCATAAAAATTGCATACAAAATCAGAACATTGCATAAAAATTGCATAAAAAATCAGAAAATTGCATAGAATTTCATAAATCTGCATAAAATTAAGTAAATTATGGTATGTTGCATGAAATTCCCCATCTTGTGTTTACGCCATAGATCTTACCTCATTGATTAAACAATTTCGGTAGACCTCCATATTCACAGTTTCAATGGCTTTTGTTTCTATCGTTCCAGCAGGTCTATTTTTACTGTTTCTTTTTGCTGGTACCTTCATTGTGAGCGGGATCATACCTATTTTACCATCAAAGATTAGCTCTCCACTAGTAGCGTAGCATGGTCTTGCAACAGCACACACAAACATCACTTTTGTCACATGTTTCTTTGACCTTATGGCTCTATATGGAGGTTCTTCCCCTTGAACCAAGTAGTATCTCGACGTGGCTTGTGTGATGTAGAACCATTTCTCATCAATGTGGATTGTTGCCTTCATGCTTTTGAACTTGACTTGATTGTGTAAATTGTCAAATTGCAATGCTCTTAGGCTGAACTTCAGTCTGAGCAGCTTGTTTGGGGCTGTTAGATCAGGTTTGATGGCATTAGAATGAGCTCTAATCAGCCCCAAAAGTACCCACTTTCCAACTGTGCT
The DNA here is from genome assembly GCA_036897195.1 of Plantago coronopus. NCBI lineage: Eukaryota > Viridiplantae > Streptophyta > Magnoliopsida > Lamiales > Plantaginaceae > Plantago > Plantago coronopus. The sequence goes on along the minus strand of JAYMSL010003217.1, from coordinate 7,914 downwards.
CTTGCATACTTTGACATTTTTCAATGACAGTGCCTTTGCTAGTGCCCTAATGCTCTTTCTTTGTGAAACTGGAATTGACAAAATCAACTCCATGTCTACTTGAATTTTTGGCTTGGCTACACCAATCTTGTGGTTGGTCAAATATATTGGCAGACCTTCGGCTCTTTGTTTTTGTGCTCTTGCCCAAATTGTTGAAACCGTTCTTCTACTAACCTTCCATTTTGTTGCAGCTTCAGTGAATTTCCCATAGGCTGGTTTCCCTTCCGGAGTCAGACTTGCAAGCAGAAATTGAGCAATTTCATTCCTTTCCCGGGTGCTGAGATTGGATTTGCTGTTCCTGGGCATATTTATAGGTTTTGGTGGGATGAAAGCATTAATTTTGTTGTTGTTGGATATGTATTGAATGCTGTTATCATGTGGTATTTATATGTAAAGTGTAGTGTCTTTTGGAGGGATGTTTAAAAACATCATGTATAGTGTCTTTTGGAGGGAGGTTTAAAAACAATTGACTGTAATCATAATTGTAAGTGTTGAATTTTGATTTGGAGGCAAAGGATTATTTTCAAGTTGGAATTGGAACAGTATGTGAATTCAAATGTTTTTGGACTCTGCTGATTGAAAAAGTGTAAGTAGATTAAGGATTTGGAGGGAAAGCTTAAATTGGACAAAAAGCATAATCATAAAGTAAACACTGAATATAATATTGCTTAAATATTAGTCCCTTATTTTGTTGACTAAATACTAAGTGGGAAACTCTTCCTTGGACGGAGGGAGTACAAATTAAGGAAATAAGAACAATAAATTATTTCTTCACTTTCTTATTTTAGCTTATTTTAATTGTGAGACCCGATGTTTTTTAAAAAGAAACAAACATAATGTTTGAATTAAAACGTTAATATTCTTAACTTAATTATATGTTTTGCCTATAGAGTACAAAAGATATATCTAAAACAACCGATATTTTGAATTAGGCTTCGTTAAATTCACCTGAAAATCTTTGAACTGAACATAATGGACCTGAACTAAACTAAACTGAATTCAAGTATAAGTTTGAACTACACTGAACTGAATTGAACTGAATTCAAGTATAAGTTTGGACTATGCTAAACTGAATTGAACTGAACTAAATTCAAGTATAATTTTGAACTACTCAAATCTGAACTGGCCGAACTGAACTCAATTCAAGTACAAATCTAATTAAACTACGTAAATCTGAACTGAACTGAGTTGAACTCAATTCAAGTATAAATTTGAACTACGCAAATGTGAACTGAACTGAGTTGAACTCAATTCAAGTATAAATTGAATTACGCAAACTTGAACAAAACTGAATTGAACTGAATTTAAGTATAAATTTGAACTGCGCAAACTTGAACTGCATCGAACTGAATTCAAGTATAAATTTGAAATAATCACATTTGAACTGAACAGAACAATATTCAAGTATAAATTTGAACTACACAAATCTGAACTGAACTAAGCTGAACTCAATTCAATTATAATTTTGAACTACACAAATCTGAACTGGCCTGAGCTGAGCTGACCTGAATTCAAGTATAAAGTTGAACTACGCAAATTTGGACTGAACTGAGCTGAACTCAATTCAATTATAAATTTGAAATACGCAAATCTGAACTGAACTGAGCTGAACTCAATTCAATTATAAATTTGAACTACGCAAATGTGAACTGAACTCAATTCAAGTATAAATTTGAATTACACAAACTTGAACTAAACTGAATTGAATGAAATTCAAATATAAATTTGAACTCCGCAGACTTGAACTACACTGAACGAACCTAAAATGCACTGAACTGAACAGAACTGAATTCAAATATAAAGTTGAACTACGCAAATCTGAACTGGATTCAAGTATAAAGTTGAACTACGCAAATCTAAACTGAACTGAGCTGAACTCAATTCAATTATAAATTTGAACTACGCAAATCTGAACTGAACTGAGATGAACTCAATTCAAGTATAAATTTAAATTACGCAAATGTGAACTGAACTCAATTCAAGTATAAATTTGAATTACGCAAACTTGAACTAAATTGAATTGAATGAAATTCAAATATAAATTTGAAGTGCTCAAACTTGAGCGGACCTGAACTGCACTGGACTGAATTCTAGTATAAATTTGAATTATGCAAATCTGGACCGAACTTAATTGAACTCAATGTAAGTTAAATTTGAACTACGCAATTAAACTTGAACTGAATTGATCATTCAAATATAAATTTGAAATACACAAACTTGAACTAAACTGAATTGAATGGAAGTCAAATATAATTTTGCACTGCGAAAATTTGAACTAAACTGAACGGACCTGAACTGCACTGCACTGAACTCAATTCAAGTATAAATCTGAACTATGCAAATTTGAACCGAACTTAATTGAACTCAATGTAAGTATAAATTTGAATACGCAAACTTGAACTAAACTGAACTAAATGAACCTCACCTGAAATTTAGGTGAGTTCGGTTCAGGTCCATTCGGTTTATTTGAGTTCATCATTCAATTTAGTTCCATTCGGGTTTGCGTGGTTGAAATTTGTATTTAGAACAAATTCAGGTTCAGGTTTTGCGTAGAGTTGAAATTTATATTTGAAATAAATTTAGTTCAATCCAGTTTTGCTTAGTTGAAATTTATATTTGAAATAAATTCAATTTAGTTGAGGTCAGATGAAGTTCATCCAGTCCAGTTCAAAAATTTTCATGTGAATTGAACGGAGCCTCGAGCTCATATCACCTCGAAGTAGGGGGTGTATTTTGAACTGAACGATGACCTTAATTAACAAACGTTCGCTCGTTTTCGTTCGTTTGCATTCGGGTTGTGTTCGTTAAAAAGGAAAAAATTATTTATGTCTTTGGTTTGTTAGAATTTTAGTAATATCGTATTCGTTCGTTCGACCGTTCATTTGCTCGTTTACGTTCGAGAATATAAGAATAAACCAAAATTTCAAAATAATACTAACTAAACAATTAAAAACATATAACCTTAATATTATAAAAACTAATTTATATATGATATACATTTGTTCACGAACCGTCCGTGAAGTACCAAACATCTATAAAATATGTTCGTGTTAGGTTCTTTAACTTAACGAACAAGTCCGCGAATTGTTCGCGTTTGACTGAAATGAACACGAACCAAGTATGACCGGTCAATTTCACGAACTTTTCATCAACGTTCAGTTCACCGTTCAGTTTGCACTTTGCACCCCTACTTCGAATAGTTTACGAGTAAATGTGAGTATCAAAATGGACGAAACCAAATTGATTAGTGGTTTGAATATTAAAGTAGCCAAGTTAATATTATTATTATGTAAGGAAATGAAATCTGCATAGTAAAAGAGCGTAATTTGGACCTTGATCTTACAAAAGTCCTGTTTTTTTTCTTTGGAAGTACTAAAGTCTAGTGACGTTGGTGATATAAATGGAGTATTGATTATTAAAATAAGATAAGTGGTGGGAGTTTTGAGACTAATGTTATTTGAGATGACCAGTCAGTCTCAAATAAGTTGCATTGAAATTTGCGTACTTCTTTTGCGAGGAGATATACTAGTATGTGAGAGGGATGGTACTGCACTCTCAGTTAAATTAACATTGGTGGTCTTTTATATTTGGGAGGAATTTACACTCTCAGAAACTACAGTTTTGCAACCGATAATGTGTCCTCTCTGATGCATACTCTCTAATACCAACTATTCTTGTAGTGAACCACTTGCTGCATTGGTGTTGCTCTTGTTCCCCTGTTTATACATGAGACAAGTAATTGTGAGTCCGATTGTATAATCCATTTCTTTGTGTTTAATGTGAGTGCCAGTTGTATGCCAAGTTTAAGTGCGCTAAATTCGGCAAGATTGTGATCCAGATCCCCCAAGTAGGTAGCACAAGCTTTTATGAATTTTCCATTATGGTCACGGATTATTGCTCCTGCGCCAGCCATCTTCTTTTGGGAGATAGCTGATCCATCTATGTTAAGACAAAGAAAATTGTCTTGTGGTGGCTTCCATTTGCATGGGATCAATCGTGTTCTCTTTGGTGCTTTGTTGAGGTTCGAACCGAGGTACTCTTTGATGGAGTGAGATAGGTTCCAGTTGAAATCTGTTATGTTATCTGTGGAATTTTGGAAAATTCTCTTATTCCTATGTTTCCATATATTCCAAAACAAGAGTATGGCTTGTTTTTGTATGTGTGTGTTGAAGTGGAAGGTAAAGAAGAAGGTAGGGAAGTGTTCAGGGATTTGTTGTTGAAATTGGGTAAAAATCCAATTTCTGGGTTGTGCAAAATATGTACAACTGAAGAAGAGATGGTCAGCTGTTTCGACATTATGTAGGCACATTGGACAAAGGTTATCAGTAGTTATTTTCTGTTGGTATGTCTGTGTTTTGTTAGTAATCTATCATGTATGTTCAACCAGATAAAGAATCTGATTTTTGGTTGGATATTCATTTTCCATATTCTCATCCAAGGCCATTCCGGTTGTTGGTATTGTGATGACTCACTAAATGCCAACAGATTATATGCTGATTTTACTGTGAAATTTCCATCTTGGGATGGTCCCTAATAGGTTTTGTCTTCCCTTATCATGTCAGGTAACGGGATTCCAATTATTTCTCGAACAATATCATGGTTAAGGACATTGTTAAGTTTAGTTATATCACAGTTGTTTCCATTTATAAAGTCACTGACTTTGATCTCGGGGTTCGTAGTCAGTAGTGTATAGTTTGTTAGGATTTTGCCCTTGATCCATTGGTCCTCCCAAAAGGAGGTGGAAGAGCCATCCCCAATTTTTATCAGAACTCCTTCCTTGAATTCGTTTTTTAATTTAATCAGGTTTTTCCAGAACCAACTATCAGTCGGTTTATTTTTTGCTTCGAGTATAGTGTTGTTCGGAAAATATTTTGATTTGTAAACAGAAAACCATAAGGAATTATTGCAAGCATGCAAATTCCAAAGGTGTTTGAGTAGAAAAGCTTGGTTAAGGGTGTGGAGATTACGGAGCCCAAGACCTCCGTTTGCTTTAGGCTGGCAAACCAATTTCCATTTTAATTTGCCTCTGGCTTTACCATGTTTTCTACCATTCCAGAGGAAGCGGCGATTTAATTCGTCCATTTTATCAATGACCGTTGTCGGTACTTGTGTAATAGACATGCAATATGAAGGTATTGCATTGGTAACTGCTTGTATATTAAAGTTTGTCTACCCGCATAGGATAGAAACTTAGAGTGCCAGATATTTATGCGAGTAGCCATTTTTTCGATAATTTGATTGAAAAGATCCATTTTTTTGGATCCTAGGAGAAAAGGTAAACCTAGGTATTTATCTTTCCGTTTGTTCGGGATAACACCCAATGAATGAGTGATATCTTGTTTGAAATAAGTAGGGAGGTTTGGTGAGAAAACAATCCTACTTTTTTCCCAGCAGATATGTTGTCCAGAGGCTTTTGCGTATTGTACAGTGTTTCTTGTATACATTCCACATTTTTAAAAGATGCCTTTCCATAGATGAGGCAATCATCTGCAAAACTGAGGATAGGTATTTTTGGTCTTGATTTAGAAGGCTGAAGTGGTATAAATTTCTGTTCTGATGTTTTCTGGAGTAACAATTGGATGAAGAGGTCCTGGCAAAGGATAACGAGGTAGGGCGAGAGAGGGTCTCCCTGTCTTAGGCCTATTGAGGGGGCCCATTCTTTCGAGTGTAGGAGGTTAACTTTGACGGTATATTGGACCGTAGATATATATACAATGGAAAATGAGTTTTTTGAAGTGCGGATGGAAATTGAATTTATCTAATGCTAATTTTATAAAATCTCATTCTAGTCTGTCATAAGCTTTAGCCACGTCCAGTTTTAAAGCCATGAAATATTGTTTCGAATTTTTCCTTTTTTTGCTCATGGTATGTAGCATTTCATGTGCTACCATGACATTGTCACTTATTTTCCTTCCAGGGACGAAGGCATTTTGGTAAGGGGAGACCAAATCATTAAGGAAAGGCCGCATCCTTCCAACTAGAAGTTTGGAGATAATCTTGTAGCAGACATTACACAGACCAATTGGTCGGAAGTCCGCAGGTGTATTGGAATTTGACTTCTTTGGTATGAGCACCAGTGTGGTCTTGTTTATATCTTGGTCAAATTCCCCTGTTACAAGGAAGCTGTTGACCATGTTTATGATTGAGTCCTTAATTTTTGGCCATTGGGCAATAAAGAATTTGCTATTGAATCCATCAGGGCCCGGACTTCTGTTTATATCAATGGATTTTAGAGCCTTGAGTATTTCTTCTTCAGTTGCTTCCCCAAGCATTGAGTTTCTTTGCACAATCGATAGGGAAGGGGTTTTTAGATTTCTGAAAGGAGTGAGGTCGGTATATTGTGATTTTGAGTTATTCATGAAAAACTCAAAGAAATGTTCCAGCATTATTTTCTGATCATAAATCCATTCCTGGTTATGATCTTTTATCCCATGTATGAAATTTCGTCTATGTTGATGCGATGCGTAAGCATGGAAGTATTTGCTATTTGCATCACCGTGTTGTAGCCAATTATTTTTTGCTCTTTGTTTCCAAAAGAGCGTTCTTTGTTTTTCAAGATGGATTGTTTTGTTTCGTATTTGTTCTTCTTGAGGTCCCAATAAAGAAGGGTTCAAGTGAATTTTTTCCATAATATCTGTGAGGTGCCGTCTTCTCATTTTTAATTCTTCATTTATCATCGAGAGCGATGTTAACTTCCATTTTTTTTGTTTCCTTGCTTAATTGGGATGGTTACTCAAGCATGTACGAGAACCTACGACAGTTCCTCAAGCTATAGGACAGGAACCTTGGATAGTTGGATGGATCCTCAAGCTAGGATGCGAAGTTTGGCCAGATCCAAAGGGGGAATTTGTAATTATTTAAATTGTAGGGGACAATATGATTTAGGTGTATATTTAAAGGGTGATACAATTAATAATTGGGCTGAGCTGATCGTTTAAGTTTGTTTCATTAAATCAAGTTCTTATTTCATTCAACTTCGTCGGTAGAGTCTAGAGTGAGTGATAGGATAGGAGTGAAATGAAAGGAGATTAATCGAATATCAGATTTAAACTGATATTTGAGATTAACTCATCACGTAACTAGTTATTTATAACATATAGATTATCTTTGAAAGTCATTAAAATACCAACTTTTTGATTTGACAGAGTCACAGACGATAACATTAGCAAGAATTAAAAAAATAATTGGAAATGACAAAATTTGTATTAATTTAAGTAAATATGTACAAAGTGAGCTGAGCATCAAGTGCCCTACTCACAAGATATCACCAATACTCTCGAGCCCGACTCCCTCCATTAATTAACTTAATTAATTAACACAATCCCTTGAATCTTAATGAAATAGTACTAGAATTTAAGATATGTTTAGTTGGGGGAGACTGATGTTTTAGTTGATGAGATTGCATACGTGAGCCCAGTACATCAGCACTCACCAAAATTAGCTTGCATCATTCGCTGTAAGCCTCATTCGGCCGGTTAATTAATTTTTAATTGCTTCCACTTTGTAGGCACCAAAACTCCATTTCAGCTGACACGAATATACTGATCAATGATCATGTATGATGATCAAGTTTAATGACGCCATTAGTGAGGTCGCCGGATGACATTATACCACTAATGTCACGCAAACGCAAAAGGTTACTACCATATAGTCACGTGATGTGACAACGACATCGAAGTGCTACTTAGTTGGTGAAATGATAAGTTGGGAGTTCGGGTTATTTTGTTATCGCTTTCGAAAAATGAGATGGCCTGTTTGGCCAAGAGTTAACTAGTGGAGTTTTGAGTGTTAGTTAGTTGAGGAATAGTGAATAGTAAGTAAAAGATAGTTGAGTTTTTAGTGGGATATTTTATAGGTTTTAGGAGGGAATATTAT
>JAYMSL010003216.1:0-12799 GCA_036897195.1 Plantago coronopus | reverse complement strand
ACAAACTCGTCCGAAAACACGACGTAATCTGAAAATATGTAAAAACAACACAAAACAAGACTAAAGTGGGGACAAACCCGCGTTATGGTTAGCGAAAAAAGGACAATAAAAAGTGCGGAAAATATTGTCATCAGTTATCATAGGAACTGGTTTACTGATAGAGGCTCATATGTGATTTTCATCAGATTTGTCGAATCATGGATTTGAGGTAACACCAGTTACTTGTGCTACTTCTTCATTTTAACCAAATGTCAATGAGTTTCTTCATGAGTGTTTGCATGCTTGCATCCGAAGTTAATCTTAGATCCTTTAGAACTCACCTGGTTCAAACAGAGGACAAGCGCCAATATAACATGTTCTACCGTCTGTTCATTCAACTTGATCGGAACTTCCGATTATTTGCCCAGGATGATACAACTTGTATAGACAATCTTAGAATGGATATGACGTGTTTTGATAGATTAGTTCAAGTCCTTCATGTGCGTGGGGGTTTGACTGATGGGAAGTACATATCCGTTAAAGAACAAGTCGGAATGTTTTTATCCATTTTAGCTCATAATCAACGTACTCGTAAGATCAACTTTGACTTCCTAAGATCCGGTCAGTCTATTAGTAAGTACTTCCACGCCGTTTTGAACGCTGTTCTGAAGTTACACAAGGATTTGATAGTCAATCCGGAACCGACTAATCCCGATAATGCTGCAGATCATTGGCAAGTCTTTCAGGTATTCCACTTACAAATTTGTCATCCTTTTCTTTATTTTTTTCCTATGAAGGAGTACCCATTACTACCATTACCTCGTCTTACTAATTTTACAATAACAATTTGGTTTTGCAAGGGATCACTCGGTTCTCTCGATGGGACACATATACGTGTACGTGTCCCTCAACATAAACAGGGGGCTTATCGGGGTCGAAAAGGACATCTAACCATTAATGTTCTTGTGGCCTGTGACCGCAACATGAACTTCACTTATGTATTAACCGGATGGGAAGGTTCATGTACTGACAGTAGGGTTCTACACAATGCCCTTGCACGTAGGAACGGCCTCCGTGTCCCAGAAGGTATTTCCATTTGATTTAAGGCAGAGAACTATGCTAATCTGATTTTACATTTTTTGTTGGTAATGTAAAATGAATTCTGTTCTTATCTTGATTACTCCATATGGCGGAAACTAATTTCTAAGTTTACAAAGTCAGTATGTACTGAAATTGGCATAAACCATCCATTATGTTCGTACCGTATATTCATTTGGTTAGACCTCACATAACACAACACATATATTTCAGAATTGCATACCAGTGCCTCCCCTCTGTTATTATTAAATCACACTGCCCTGTTTTATTAAAATGACAACACTATTCTTCCCATGTATTTCAGGTCAGTACTACTTGGTGGACAATGGATACACACACGGACAAGGCTTCATGACTCCGTACGGTAGCACACGGTACCATTTGAAAGCTTGGGGGAGAGGTAGACTAGCACCTCAGGCCAAAGAGGAATTCTTCAATATGGTTCACAGTGGATGCAGGAATGTTATTGAGCGGTGCATAGGTCTCTTGAAGATTCGTTGGGCCATACTTGAGGACAAAGGCAAATACCCCATAGTCACCCAAAACAAAATTATACTTGCTTCCTGCCTTCTTCAAAATTTCATCCGCTTGCACATGGCACGTGATCCTTTGGAGGATTTCGAGTTGCCTGACGAGTACTTGGATGATGGTATTAATGATCCTATCGATGGTCCAGACCCTGGTCATACCATACAAATGTTGCGTAAAACTGATGAATGGGATGCCGTTCGTGATGAATTGGCACAGGCTCTTTTCGATGATTACTTGGCTGCTAGGGTTGGGGCTGGGCTGGATTAGGAATTCACCTCAGTTCCTAGTGAAGTCTCAAGTGTTTGTATAAAGATGTTCTAATCGAATAAGTCCTACTGTGTCGTGTTTTGTTAAAACCTATGAATTACTAGACATAAGACTTTGGTCCCCAAATACTTATCACTACTATGTATATACTCTATCTTAAAATCTTCCTGAGTTTGTCAACTTCCCTCATCTTCACTGCTTCATCTTTTCAAGTGTGCCCTCATTCTTTTGTGCAATAGTTTGTTCCATGCCGCATACTCTTCGATGATTTGTTATTTTTTTAATTGTTCTTTTGTGTTACTACCTAGTGTTTGTTCGTACACTCTTCAGTTTCATCGACTATGTTTACATTACAATTTCAATTTTTAATGAGGATGAATTATATCTCAACACACCTACTCCTTTCTGAATGTTTCCCTGCAGATGAGTACCTCAGGCGATAGGTCAGGTCAGCGTCCTCCATTGCTGCCCAGGCCCCGATGGACTCAAGAGCAATTGCGTGGTATGTTCGTACCAACCATGAGGCCAGGTATGACGCAAGCGCCTTTCTTGAAGCCTGCCACTGTCAATGAAGCACTGCGTCTTGGAACGAAAAAGAAAGCTGCTAAATCTCCTAAACCTTCTAAATCTGCCCCGGGTAGTACATCTAAGAAAGCTGCAGAGCCAAGGTTCTATTGGACTAAGTCTCAGGAGGAAGCCCTTGTCGAGGCTATGCGCACGTTCGTGAACGCTGGTTACAAGGACTCGACCATGAAGGCAGCTGTACTCAACAATCTTCTGCAAAAAGCCGTTACTGCTGCAATACCCGATTGTGGTATAACTGTTGTCCAAATCCAATCAAAACTGAAGCAATGGAAATCGAAGTACTACGAGGTGCATGGTATTCTGAATTCCAGTGGTGGATCATTCCGAGGATCGACCAACATCCTCGACGTAGTTGATGATCACAAGTGGGTTGAGTATTGTATGGTAGGTGTTGCGTTTTCATTTTTCATTTCTTCGAATAAGTAAGTTACTACGATTAGCCTTTACCTTCGATTGGTTTCCTTTTTGTTTTACTCACATTATCTTTTTGTCGATTCTATTTCAATCCCTTTTATTCAATACAGTTGAGTAACTTGACCCCCCTCCCTTTCAAAACTTTCGAAGCATACCTGTCTCCTGATCATACTTTGCTGTCTACTTTGTTACTTATTCTTACCATCTGTAATTCAACCATTCATTCTTGTATTATATTGTGTCTGACATGGTATGTTTACTCATTTTATGCAGCAATATAAAGACGCAGGGAGTTGTAAGGGTAAGGAGTATCCCAATTACACTCTGTGGCAGGAGTGGTTTGGGATGGATCATGCTACTGGTGACGAGTCCATGGGGTTTGCAGAGGCCGAAGCTGATACTTCAGAGCCATATGTTCCAGAACTTGGTGCTCTTTTCAACGACGAGATGGAAGGTGATGACCTTGGTAGTGATCTGAATGTGAATGAGGAGAACATTCCCCATGACACAGAGTTCCACTTCTCCCCTGCCCCTGGATTGTATGGCCCCCAGCCAAATGATTCTAGCATGCAAACTTCCGGTGCAACCCTCGGGCAGTCCTCTCCACCATCTTTTATGCAGACTACTGAGTCTACCTTCAATGACGAGATGGGTTCCAGTTTCTCACAGCCCCACTCATTTACTCCAACTTCGGCTACCAATGCAATGAGGCCACCTGATGGTCCTGCAAAGAAGCGTGGACCTGATATATACACTTCCCCAAAGGCCGCCCCAAAGAAGAAAAAGCTCGAGTGTGGTGAGAGGGCTGGGATTATTGCTAAGCCATATGTCTCCTTTATGGAGAAAATGTGGGGCCAGAACAGGATGATACTCGAAGACCTCACCAACAAGTTCACGAGTCCTGATGTAACTTACAAGGAGCGGGTCAAGAGTGTCCGGGATGCAGTTAAATCTTTTCCCCAGTTCAGCATTGAAGAATCGGTTAATCTGCAGCAGCATATTCTCCGTAATCCCCATCTGACTCAAAGCTTCATTGATGAAGATCATGAAACACAAGGTGTTATGCTCGAGATGATGATAAAGGTAAACTCTGAGTATCGTTCGTCTCTTTGGACTTGGGTATGTACTCGTTATTTTGTGAACTTGCCAATCCATTTAAATAGGCTTTTCGTGATGACTGCCTGCTCGAACTGTTGGTTCTAATACCGCTGCAACCATCAACATCTGTTGATGTGACTTCGTCTTGTTTTGTGGTTTTCCAGTTACAACAATAATATGTATATTATCGACTATCTTTTATTTGGTCAGCACTTATATCTACTTCCTGGTGATGTATTTATTCTTATGAGTACATCTTCCTTCTATGAACCAAGTTTATCTGCCTTGACTGTTAGCACCTGTATGATTACATGATTTAAAATTGTCCAGCACCGTCTCGAGTATCTCCTTCTTCTCTTCATTTACGTAACCATTTGTCGTGCAAGAACCTTGTCTTTAGTATCTCCGATCTGCTAATACCTATGTTGACGAGTTGAAGCCTGGTTCGTATGGTTTAGAAGATAAACATATCCGCCTTTGGTGTGAATACACGATCCACATAACCAGCTGCCTGCTCAAGTCATTCGCAGTTACAACTCGATAACTTGTTACATATCTAATGCATCTTCACTGTACATAAAACAATGAAGATGCAACTTAGTGGGAGTGACAATCACTTACCAGATCGCGTCTTTGTTCATTTTATAACCTCATTCTATTGACTACTAGCACCTACTTTTTTTTTCCTCCGAATTAGTTCGAATGTTATTTGAGCTTAGCATATTTCGCGTATGACATTCATCACTATTGTCTTCGGCCTTCCATTGAAATTAATTTCCCAATATTACCATGTTATATTGAAAGAGTTAAAAAAGCTACGAACCATGCGAATCCTGCTGCTCATGGCCTTTCCTAATTTGTAATTGTATGACACTTCCAACTATGGCAACTTCGGGCCACTTCGATTTTTTTGGTCTAGATTTTGGGACTATCGCTTCCTTTTCCCTATTCAAGTATCTTTTGGTAGGTTATTGTTTTAGTTCAGTGCATGTCGTAGGCCCATGCACTAGGCTCAGCCCATTATCCTCAAAAGCCATGCTATAAATTCACCATCACCCGCAGAGTAGTCTCGTCCTACTACGTGCATTAACAAATATTTCAAGTCAACATCGGCAACGTTAAAATATGAGCCTGCACCCCCTGATGTTTTTTGCATTTATATTCGTGATGACAGCTTCCACAGAGTTGCGGTAAGTGTTTGATTAAAATGTATCTACACTTCGTGTAAAAAATAATATATTTATTCATAAATGTGAACTGACTTGTCTTCCTGAATTTGATTTTTAGACAATCCCTTACGACTTCATCGAGTACTATGGTTCTGAGATGGGCATGCAGGCTCTTGTTCGAGTCCGTGGATGCAACTACTGGCGTATCCGACTCGAATGTGATCTTGATAACAATTGGTTCAATGTTGGTTGGACCGATTTCTACGATCGTTACAATCTCCAACCGGGGTACATGTTGCGTTTCAAATACTTCGGAGACAATATGTTTGAGGTTATTGTTATTGATCGTGAGTGCAATTTCATCTCTTTCCCGCCAGACACTCCAAATGGGGTGATCCAGCCCCTAAATGCAATCCCGGTTGCATCAAACCCGCCACCAACCCCGGTTCACTTGCACAACACGTGCCCTAATGACCAATCAGGTTCTACTGACCCTGTTTTCCGTATCAATATCTGTAAGCCTGCCACCATCACTATCTCCGTTAACGTTTCTCCCATCCCTGATGAATGATGTGATGGCGGTACATCAAATTCAGGTCATAGCCCATATCATTCACCTATATTCGTTTGTGTTCTTTAATTGCAATTCAGATATAAGACGTACTCCCTACTTGTATATTTCTTCAGGTACGAAGCCACATCTGACCCGTGCATCAGCGAAAGGGAAAGTCCCCGTTCCTTCAGTGAATAAAACAAGGAAGCGGAAAATGTAGACCATGTAGTTCCATTCAAATAAGGATCAGCCGATGCGTTACACACATGAAGTCATACTATTTCCTAAATTAGTTATTTTCATGGTACTAGTCATTGTACTTCCCTTGTTTTGCATAAGTAGTGTGTGTACTCTTGATAGCATCTGCGACCACTTGCTTCGGTGCCATTGTGATGGGTCTATTTTATTGTATCATTGTACTCTATTAGTTGTGTAATATAACTGAAATAATGTCAACTATCTTCTCTCTTCATAAAATAATGCATTAACTCGTACATTTGTATGGGTTTTTAATTATATGTCCTTTATTTTCACAATTGTATATACTAGTACCATTGGAAATGCGGTTTCTTCGTTATTTTTTTTAATTCGTGCTCGGTCTCGAATATTATATACAATAATAATATCACTTGTTTAAATCTCAATTTATTATTCCACATTCAAGCATTTCTTCTTTCATACGGAAAATAATATAATCTCCCGCTAAAAAATTTTAAAAATGTACATTGGGTTATTCACTCTTACGTATTAAGGTTTAGATTTAGTCCTCAAATTTAATTGGGGGTTGTGCTTTACCTGGAAGTGGTTTTCATTATTTGTGATTTCTTCGATTACACTTTTATATTTTATAGAAGCATTATCCTTTAGATTTAAATATATTTTAAAGTGGAATTTTCATAATTTTAAATTTTTTGTACATTACTACATTAACTTAAACATATAGAGATTTTCTATATATGTACGTTAATCCCTTATCTCTGGCAAATTTTTAGTAAAGGACAAAAACTTTGCTTGTCCGTGAGACAAAATTGTACCTAAATATATGGTGAAGTAGCCAACAAAATAAGCTAAATTGTACCTATTTCTTGCGGATAATGAGAGACTAAATTTGTCCGACAGTTATTAGAGCTTTCCTATTCTCAGGTCATTTCGGAACCTACCGAAACACAAAACCCGAGATTACTGTCCACAACCCTGCTACCGACCTAACGTAACCCTACGCAACAATACCTACACCTTAGCCTACCAACACCGGGGGACAAGCGGAAAATAGACGAACAAGGCAACAAACACATACCCCCCTAGGGTTCTACCCGAGCCGAATCTAGCCGAGCATTTGATGAGCCTGACTCGTTATTCGTTAAGTGTCTGTATGGCTCGAGCTCGAGGTAGAACTTCAGCTCGATCGAGCTTCATTGCTAGAGATCGCGCTCGTCTTGTTTTCCCCTCAACTTTGGGATAAATACCACAATACTCTAGGTATCAACTAAACTTGTTCATTTTCCAACGTACAGTCCTGGTGTAATTAATATCTAGTTGGTGTAATCCCGAACAGAATCTGAGAACAATATAAAAAACTTGCCACTCTCGGTAAGATTCTTAAAATAAATCATAGAATAATACCAATCCATATTTGTAATAATAATAATAATAATAATAATAATAATACTAATACTTATTATTATGATTAATAATGATATTCAAAATAATAATCGTAATTATAATAACAGTAATAATTAAAATTATAATGATAATACTAATAATAATAATAATGATACTAATAATAATAATAATAATAACAATAATAATAATAATAGTAATAATAATAACAATAATAATAATAATAATAACAATAATAATAATAAAAAATAATAATAATTGTAATCGAGACGGTTTATCGAGTTCTCGAGTCGAGCTTGCCCTGGTTCGGACTCGGGTCGATAAGGGTATCGGGCTCGATTATTGGTTCGAGATCGAGGGCGAGCGACAAAATTCTAGCTCGCGATTGAGTTTTCGGACCTCCCAGTTTCGATCGAGTCGAAACGAAGCTTGCCCGTGTAGATCACTACCCCCAATTCATAATTACCTTATCCAATACATGTTGCCCTAGCCGACATCAACTCAACCCCATTCTTAACACATACTTACCCACCAAAACCCAACTGCAACTATCCCACTACTCTTACTAAATGAACAGATAGTGCACTGCTATTTTCGTGAATTCCATTCTCAAATCTTCATAATTCCACCTTACATTATTGCATTTTGACTTGTCAGGATTCCAACTTCTTTAATTTTACTGTTATATGCATTAAACTGGAAAGACCATATTCACTTCCCTCACCTAAACTGGGAACGAATACTGCCAAGATATTATCCTAATCATTCGAGGATAATGCACTCATCCATATTGCATCTTGATTAAACAAGTCACTGCACCTAAGCCCCTCTGTACTCGCACTCACCCCCAAACGCACCCATAGGTGGTTGTTTTATTGCCTTGTCTGTACCCATTCCTGCATGCACATTCGAGCATCTTATTCCTCACCGTTCTAATTGCTTGGGTGTGACAAAATTATCCCTTATTTGTTTTTTCAGTCAATCCAATTTATTATGAACTGATTGTATATGTGACAAGACTCCACCAGCTACTACTGTATGTTGTGTGTGGTGCATTTATACAGTTTCGTGAACCACATTTTGATTAGGGGTGTAAATTTAAGGTTTTGGAACGTAGCAGAATTAATTAATTTTGTTTTAGATAATAGATGACTTCGAACCTATTACCTAATTCGTTTGGGGTAATATGGGAACCATTTCGGATAAAACAGAGTGAGTATCTGAATTCGATCCTATATGAGCCAATTATATAATCCAATGAATTTTTTTATTAATCGTCGGGAACTGAATCGGAACCACTTCGGATCTAACATTTACTCTTTTTGAAAGCGAAATTGTTTTGTATTACGACTGAAATACTATATTACCTCAAAACCAAGCACACGTTACACTTATATAAGTGTAATTCTTTCCTCTCTTTGTGCCTGCATTAGTAGATATTTTATCAATTTAATTCGATTTGTTGATCCAACCAATTCATTTAGGTTGCTCATAGAACCAAACGGATCCGGGTCGGTTTTGACTATGGTCAATTTAAAATGGTTCTAACTTGACTTTGGATCCACTGAATCAAAATCGATCCGAGTATCATTATTTCACTGCAACCCGTAGTTTCTGGACCACCCCGAATAAACTCATATTAAAATATCGTCCCTCACGACAATAAGTTATTGAACTTCAAATGGACGGTCAAAACTTGTGATGTTTAATACTCTGTCAACTTTGAAGTGTTATCTATATATGAGTAGTATGTAATTTATTTTGAGTTTAGTCGTTCATATTGTCATATTCGAGTACTACTGTTCAGTTTGAAAAATGTTTTGCGCCTTTTTGACCATATCCCAACCCGACAGCAGGTTCAATGGATGGACTTTGTTCATTCAATCATTATTGTAAACATGAATGTTAAACGACACCCCAATTTCGTTAAATGACACCCTCAAAATGTATAAGTTTCCTAAAATACCCATTGTAACAAAAGCTAAGAAAATAAAATAAAAACATTAATATAAAAAAAATGAAAAGTATACTACATAAACAAAACTTTAAAGCATACAATTGAAAATTAAAAAAACAACAATCAATCAGAGACAATTGTAGAAAGAAAGTCTGTTAAAAAAAAGTTTGTAAACAACTATCTCAATTTACAACTCGTATTTTTCATTCAAAGTTTTCTACTCATATTTTGTAGTGTACTTATGTATGTGTTCAAAAATTTAATATTAACAAATTTATAAATGCAAACACATAATTTTAAACACTTATTATAAAAGCATCACAATATAGAATAATTACTACACAACTATGTATAAAAATTACATTTGATATAGGTATCTAATTAGTGAAATAAGTTATCAAAAAAAAAAAGAAAAAAACTAATTAGTGAAATAAGTAAAATTTAAAATTAAGAGCAAAAAAGGTCTAATGGGCCGGGTGTAATTCCCGGCCCACCTATTAAATTGTCGGGTGCTATACCCAGCAATTTGTCATGGCTGCCGTGTGTTTCACACGGCAGCCATGAATTTCACCTTTTTAAAAATAATAAAAAATTGTTTGTATCACTTCACTTTATTTACTTTAATTTTTACATGTATAATTTATATATTTTATTATTCCACAATTCTGTTTGAGTGATGTTTCCGTATTTTTGATATTGTTGTTTTATATTTGATTAGGATGTTAAAGTTGTGTTTGTGTTTGTTTAAACATATTTTGTTCAAATTTTTAGATATATTTAATTAATTTTATTGACAAATATATGAGTAAGGATATTTTAGGAAAGTTATGTTTATTGAGGGTGTCGTTTAGCGAAATCAGGGTGTCGTTTAATCCCGAAAACACCCGAAATTACTCTCTGGTGTGTTGGTCAACCGAATTCACATCCCTAATCATCTGCGAATATTCTTTTTAAGTGAGAACATATGGTGTTATTCGAGTATGTTTTTATTTATATCCGGGGTTTCCACTCAATTAACACACTTTATTAATGTATTAAAAGCAACTTATATGCTATCATAAACATATAGTCCGTACCCTTGATTTCCAACGGCCTTCCAGTACCGTGGAAAATAAGTACAACATAAGTAATTAACAACATTACATAACCAACTTAATCGTGCTAATGACTCCATTGCAACTGAACCATATTCATATGTTCCCTTAGTGAGCTTGACGTGCCACACCGTTGGTATTTCCGTTTCCATCTCAAACTCCAGTACATCCCTTATCTCAATATTTTTGGCCGCCACAAACTCCTGCCACCCCTTTTTTATTACCCACCCATTATGATACTTCTTGACCGTGCAGCCAAAGTCGTTCTCCTCCTCGTCTCGGAGGGTGATATCTGCATGTAGATTTTTGAAATACGCCTCCCCAATTTTCTTTGGTATATTCTGTTCACCCAAAAAAATCATACTCATTTGTTTTGTTTTCTACAACAATATTCATGAACTTATGAAATCTCCTGATACCACATTTTTAAAAAGTATACATGTAAATATGTATTCACACATACCAGCACCATCTGTTTCCCTAACACTCGGTAGGTTTAATTGTCTTGCGGAACTCGGGCTTCACATGGATCATTCCAATCGGTTCAGCTCCTCCATCCGCCTGTGCATTCCCACCGACGAACTGCCACTGAGCTCCCATCCAATTAACAGGAGGCGGGATTATATTTGAAGGGCCTGTACAAATAATGTAACGGACTATATATAGGTCATGCCTAAACCGCTATATAACTACAATTGTTTTGACATGTATTCATATAATTTTTATATGAAAATTGACAGTTAAGCAACTACCTTCAATTAAACGGGTATTGGTATTTGGGTTCAATGGTCGAGTAAGTTGTGACGATGAGGCGGGTTTTCGCATAGAGATATGTTTAGTGGAAAAAGGACCAAACTCGATTTCAGTCACTTGCATGATTGGATCCCTTTGGTGTATATTAGTTAGCATGGGATACTCTTGCTGGGTCCCAACAGCATCATATATAGTGACATTGAACACACTGTCACCTTTGTAAAAGAATCTGACACAGTATCCATCCTTGATTTCGTGTCTTACATAAAAGTTCTCCCAACGTTCACGAATCTTTATCGTATAATCGACTCGTGCTAGGGTTACTATCCACTCAGTGCCACCCTCGACAACAAGTTTTGCTTCGCTTCCAAGGGTATGCATGTACCAGTACAGGAAGTCTGTTGGTAATTCCTGCAAGCAATATACAAAATATAGGTCGTTAGTGCATATATTGTTTGTTGTATATAGTGATGAACATGCATATTGTAACGTAAATAGGTTGGGGGCCCAAACTAAACTAACCACAATATTACGGTGGTGGCTACGCATGATGATATCGAACATGTTATCAGGTTCCCCCATTTCGTAATGACACAAATTGAAAATAAAATATGACACCGAGTTGTGTTGCACTGAAGTATTGGAAGGTGACTGCATCCTTATATAGTAGCCATATTCTAAAATGTTGTTCCCTATTGCATGTCTTCATTCATACATTAATAAATTCCCTTTTATTGAATGACCACCCGTTCTTTGGGTGGCTTGAGTTTGTATATACTAGTAAAGAGTTTGGATTTATTTGTGCAACTGTTGCTATTTCTATATTGTCAATATTCCCAATTATGAGTTATTCTACATGTTGCTACTTTCACATGCACTTCTATTCGAGACAACTTTGATTGGTGTTTGCACGACTGCTCATCAAGTTGATTTCCATAACCGTGCTTTAGTTGAAGCCCGGGTAACGATATTTTTTTATTGCCTTTAATCGATGTATGAACAATTTCAAATTGCCATTACTGAAACATAATTATTAAACAACACCCCAACTAAAATCTACCGGCCCCCCATATGTACCTAATTCTAATATAACCCTGTTTTTTTAATAGTTACCAATTCCGCTAAACGACACCCTCAACATATGCATTTTACCTAAAAAAAACCTTGTCTTTTAAAATTCAATAAAATCAACCAAAACAATTTTTTCAAAAAGGAAATAAAACTTATATTACACTAAACACAATATAAAGAGAATCACCAAAAACAACTTTTATACAATGAAGGATATCATCTCATCTGCAGATGCGCTTTCTCTTCTGTCCCTGGCCCATTATACGAAGGGCTCATGTACCCTTGGATGCCCAAGTTGAGTTCTACAGGAAACATGAATATCCCACATACACATAGCCACTTAATGTAAATGCTAAAGTAGAGTTCACAAATTATATTAATTACTTAATCAAATAAATATAAAATCTAATTATACTATGAAAAATTAATTAAAGACAAATTATTCACTCGGCCCAACTCGTTAATGGCCGGGTGAGACACCTGCAATTAACAATTGTTGACATGTGTTTCACACAGCAACACACGAACTTTCGTTTTCTTTATTCTTTTATAATTTCTTTCATTTCATATTATGCACTTTATATGATTTCAAAAATAGTTACCTTTTACA
>JAYMSL010003215.1:0-12800 GCA_036897195.1 Plantago coronopus | reverse complement strand
ACTTTGTAGTTCTTATGAATGAATTTCCAGAAAAAAGTGCACTTCATTTATATGAATAATGATCTCAATTCAATCAAACTATTTAAAACGTTGGAGCGTTACATGTTCGAACACTTTTTGTACAACGTATGCGACTTAAAAATGGTATGAGTTTGAAGATTTGCTTCCTGAAAAATGGTATAAGAAAAAGGACACCTGTTACTTACTCCACTAATTCAGAAAGATATGATTCATATGAAGCATGCACATCGCATATTCACATATATGTAAAGTATTAAAGCTGATATGTTTCTCTTTAATTTACTGTCCTGCATATTTTGTCAATGATGCGTATCGATTGATGGCACTTGAGACATTCGATACAGTGTGAAATTCTTGCAGAAACCACAAACGTTTTGATCAACAGCAGAGAACCAAGATTGGATTAGATGATGCTGCATAATTGCGCACTTTACTTGATGATACTAAATTATTTCTTTGTTGAAACTTTCATCCACTGAACTATAAAGCCACGGGCTTCCAACTCTAAGATCACACTGTTGAACTTATGCTTGAGAAAATAAATTTGAGTTCTTTTGTTTTGCGGATTTTCGTTAGACCACACTCGGGTGGTCATCCAAGCTGTAAAGTATGCAATCAAAGTCTCACATAGTCTCACATCGCTAACCTATGGGAAGACACAAGGGTTTAAAAATAGGGAGCACTATCTTTCATGGTATGAGGCCTTTTAAGATTAAACCCAAGAACAGAACCGCTCGGATAGGGCCTTGGGCCTAGAGGGACAATGTCATACTAATGGACGGATATTGTGTACCCATGAACCCAACACAACCGGTCACGTCTAAAATGTTGAATAATCAGTTTAACAACTCTTGAAAGTTAAAATATTATAAATTTGACTCCCAACTATTAAACAATATACCGAATCAAGTTTAAAATTTAATAATAAATCACAAAACTGTACTCGACCATCTGGGATGGATCTCTTTAGTTTCTAAGTTCAACGCGTGTAACACGTGTATATTTATCTCCCGTAAGGCCCAGTTCTCAATCACAACATCATCCTTAGAGTAGGTCTTTAAACTTTTATTCAATTAAGGTGTTGTTCTTCTCAACTTAAATTCAGTTTTATTCAGTTCAGATCAGTTAAGTTCAACTTCGGTTATTTCAAATTTGTATTTTACTTCAATTCTATTCATTTCAGTTCAGTTCAGATTAGTTTAGTTAAAAAATTCTCAACTGAAAACAACAGAGACTAAGTATCTATTTGGAAAAATCGGGTTTTCCCAAAAATTCACAAGTAATTTGGGAGTAATAGGCCTATTGGGCCGGTCAATCTTACAAATTGAAAATAGTGTGAACCAAAGGGGAAAAGCACAATAGTGGCCCAGAAGAAGAATTTATGTTTGGGCCTTCATGTTAGATACAGGGCCATAATTTCAAATAGCGGGCTATGCTGCATCAACAAAATCAGGACTCGGTCTTCAGCCTTCCCTTTCAATTTTTAAGAATTCATTTAGGTCTTTAAATTTTCAAGAATGAAACATGGATCAAAACACCACAACTAACAAGATTCAGTGTAATCAAATGGCAGACTCATAGAACGGTTAGAACCTATGCTAGCTATCTCCAGAAAAATTATGGCATAGCGCTTATATGCCAATTGGTTGTCTCCCCCGAACGTTTGAAACATGAAACAACACTTGGTTTTTTTTAGAGATTTGAGAATCACAACGGTTACGCCACTACAACGGAGTTATAAACGTGATTGAGTGGTAAGAGCGGACATGTTATAAGGACGGTGGAGGGATGAGGATGTTGCATTAGCACTTCAAAAGTCTGAATCCGACATAATCATATAAGATGACAGTTGGCATACTTCCATATGAATATGAAATATAACATTTGAATCAACATATTAATCACCAACATTGTTATGCACATCATATAGTGCAAATGAAACTCTAACTCGAAGAGTCAAATATCAACATTCATTAAAATCTCAAAGCTTGTCAATATTGTATTAGGACATCTAAACCATCGGGCTTCCAATATGAGGAGTCCTTGTCATGCCATGCAAGGGTGTAACTGTAACGCTTTGTCATTTCTTATACTCGTTGTTCTATACTTTGTTAACGAATAGAAAAACCTACTTTTTTCGTCAAACTCATCATGTTCAAGTACTCCCAAGTCCCACGCTCCTATTTTACAACTTCATCAAACTCGGTACGTCCAAACCCCAATTGCAGCCCGTCCTTCAAACACCCGAATCTCTTCTCCTTCAAAACACCTCTCTACCAAACGATCCCTTGTCAAATTGCAAATCCCACTTGGTGAAAAGTTGGTGTGGAATGAACGGCTTAATTTAATTGTAAGCTTATCAATCAAGTGAATTATTGAGGAAATGCTGTTAATTGGCGTACAAGCCAACATCAAGCAACCATCACAACAAATATTATTTTATTCACACAACAACAACTTGCCCCACCACATAACCTCCTCACACCACATATTAATTCCACCTCATCACATTTATCGCATTATTATAATCTCCTCATTACCTGCCAGCAAAGCAACATCAACGTTTTAATTATACTATAATCTTCTCATTACCACTAATGACCACATTTTATCATAATCATCATCCTCTTAATCATAATTAATATAAATAAATTCGACTTCGACTGACAATTCTGCCCCTACACTTTACCTAATTTACAACAAAGCCCCTCCGGCACCCACCCTCCTCATCCTCCTCCTCCTCCTCCCACCACCGTTACAGAGGCAAACAATTCTACAAATTAATCAAACTCTCCTTAAAAAGCCCTATCATAAACGAAGAAGAAGAAGAAGAACGAAGAACATCTCAGATCTCGTCAATCGTCATCATACAATTTGACGATATTAGCCTCGTCAAACTTTGAGAAGCTTCGCAGCACGCACGACGGGATTCTCCCGAGCAATCGCTTCTTTACCAGCCGCCTTGTAATCAAAGCTGCAATCGTGCCGATCGGAATACCGATGTTCCGAACAGAACGTGTCTCCGCATCTGCACCGGAACCCAACCAACCCGATCCTCTTCCTGCAACCCGACCCGGAGCATCTCGTCACCTCTCTCGGCCTCTTCAACGTCTTCTCCTGCACAGGAGCTTTCTCCGGCGAGGCGGCGGAGCTGGTTCTAACGTCGCAGGGGGTGGACACGTTCGGATTTGAAGCTTCAGGCAACCTGACGGCAGCGAGGTGCGGCGGCGTGCAGATTGGTAGATTCTCCGGTAGACTGAGATCGGTTCCTTCCTTCTCTCGATTCTGAGCTGACATGATTGCTGGATTGATTGATTGTGCTTGGTTGTTGAGGGAAATGGAGATGAAGAAGGAAATGAATGAGTGGAGATGAGAAAATTTGGGGTGAGGAAATGAGATGAAGTGAGGAATTTGGGGGTGTATTTATTATTTAGGAAGATATGTGGGCCTTATTTGAACGCGCATGGATACCAGGCGTTACGGGGTTTTTAATTACTTTTTGGTCCTTTGACTTTCTGGGTTTAGAGGGTACGGTGTGGAGATTGGTTGACGGAAGTGAGGGTAGTTTCGTCTTTTGATAGGTGCTTCGAGTTTGAATTGACCGGTTCTGTCGATTTTTTTTGTTTTTTTTGTTTTGTTTTGAGGCGTGTGGTGGATTGGATGGGATTAGTGGAGGAACCCAAATTTGACGAACGCATTAGTGTTAATTACTTAATTAAGCTATCTTGATAATCTCCTTTTCTTGGATGGATCATATCTAATTTTTCCAAAACAAGAGGAGTTGGTGTATTTGTTTTCAATAATATTGTAAATATAATGGAATGAGGATTTCGTGCGTATTCAAATACAAATGGAATTTCGTGCGAATCTGATTTTAAGTCGAAATTTATTGAAGTCAGACCTATTAGTATAGATTGGGAAAAAAATTGGGATCTTTAAGTGGACTTTTAAACTTATAAGTGGTTTTTTCTAACAATTTGTAATAGGTTGGAGAGAGCGACAATTCATCCGAAATTTCCCGAAACTAATGTATATACTTGAAGGACCTAGGACTGATACAAGTTATATTAAGACTCGAGCCCACTTAAGATATTTGACTGGGAGATCAAAAGTGTTGATGAATTACAAAGAGAATGATATATGTCATACACGCATTTGAAGACCTATTTGAGAAGTTCCACTCACATGTAAGGTCCTAATTGAGTTTACATGGCTTCAGAGCATGATACTTCAGTCCTCCACGTCATTGTAATCGACAAAGCGACATGATCACGGGATAATAAGGATCCCGTCTCTTACTAATTTTTTCTATAAATATTCCACCCGAGTCATTAATGAATGGCTCATTTATTACTATTCCTACATATGTGTGTTCTTATACTTTACACCTCTAACAATCGTAGAGTCATTTTTGGATTTGTCCGAAACAAATCAACTGATCTTTCCATATGAAATTAGATTGGGACATATTTTAGGATCCCATTTTGAGAGTCCTTTAAAAAGAGTACTCTTGAAGCTAAAATGCACCTATGTTCTATTGATGTTTCTGAAAAACACCATGTTGATCCTACATTCCTACTGGATGCAGAGTGAAGTTTTCATTTGAAGAACCATTTCCAGTTGCAGCTCAAGGCATAGTGAACAACACAAATGGATCTAAGTTGAATTATACACAAACTGAATCCAATTTATCCCCGAAACGAATCTTCTTGATTTGATCGATTGTACGTAGAAGCTCTGTTTATTGATTGAAAGCTACCAAATTTACAAGCTCAGTTTATACAGAGCTCTTAACTGACTTGCTGCTAATGTACTATGTAGATAGCACACTGTACAATCAAAATCCCTAACATACATTTGACATGCACATGTAGTTTTAGCAAAATGTTTGAGTTTGTATTGAAGAACTTATCAATCTAAGATCCGCAAAATGTAGATTTCTGATGGTTCATTTCTGATTAATTTGCACGTATTACTTATACCGGATCGATCAGAGTTTAGATAGCGAAGATTTCACAAGAAAAAATTGAAAGAAAAAGAATACAGATGATAAACTGAAGCTCCCAAGAATCGTCAGAGAAATCTAAATATATATAAGCCTCATTTTTTGTTTCACGTATTGCAGTAAGAAATCGGTCCACAGGTTAAAGTAAAATTCCTGAGCCTTTTCCACACTGCGTACATTTGATCGATAATCAGTCGCACAAATTAACAAAATCTCCAGAATCCGAACAAAGTAAAAATCAATAAACCACCTTCCAAATCGTCCTTAACACATTGATCGATTACCCTCACCGAATCCCTCTATTCGTTCCACATGCTAAAAACACTTGGATTCGAGCCTTGAACCGTCTCACCTGACCATCCTGTATACGTTGCAGTCTGATCATAATCCACTTTAACCATTGCAAGATCCTCAGCAGACCCGGCTCCATTGCCAGAACCCGTACTTGAGCCCATCCCAAGACCATTCCCGAGGAATCCAGTGCTGTAACTCCCACTAGTGCTCCCATTGTTGTCCATGACGGAAGAACCGGATCCATTCATGTTCATGAGTCCCTGCAACAGAGCCGGGTTGTTCTGGAGATAGTTTCCGTAAAACTGGGACGAGCTATTACTGCCTGGATGAAACTGTTGGTTCAGCTGGAGTTGGGTCTGGATGTAAGAGTTGTAATTATGGGCCGAATCTTGGCTGTATGATGAAAGGTCAGCCTGGTTTTGAAGAGTGAGTAAGGGCTGAGTGTCATAGGATTGGTGCAGGAGAGGGTAGGCTTGAAGGGCAGTTGCACTTGGGCTGCCATATTGGAAAGTCGAACCCAATGAGATTAGCTCTTCACGCTTTCTGTTGGATTCTATTGCTTGGGCTTCTTTGAGACGCTTAGCTGCTCCGCCACCAATTGGGAGTGTGTTGCTCTCAAGGATCGCTTTGACATCATAACGACTCATGTCGAAATTTGTTACTGCATTTAGGCCACGGAACTTTATTGCTGCTATGTCGTACGCTTCTGCAGCTTCTTCCTCAGTACCTATAACAAGTTGCATCACATGTTATCGGGGTGAAGAGAATGTAATAAGTCAATTCGAATAAACAAATTTTCTGATATTTGGAATAAAAACAAAATTTTGAAAAATTAAATGGTAAAATATGCGGATTTGAAATTTAGACGGTTACTTGTATATTACTTGTATGTAGAATCTTATTTTTAAAACTTTGAACTGACACTGTGCATGCATGTATGTCATTTAATGGTGTTACACTAATGAAGGAGATGAGAATAGAATAAATTGATACTTTGACTAGCAATTAAATGGTTGTTGCTTGGTTTCACCTGAAGAAAGAACCTTTCACATTATGTTTTTGTACAAGTTTACTAGAGATGTTAAGTGGAGTATAACATAATGAAGCACTAATGCTTACTGAAAGTTCCCAAGTAGGAGTGGAAATGCTTACTGAAAGTTCCCAAGTAGAGATCTTTGTTCCCTGCGACTCGACCAATTCTCGCTTGCCACCTGCCGTGCTGGTGATGCCTGTTCGCAAGTCTTACACTCAGATGAGATAAAAATGAGGAAGAAGAAACAATTTGACCTAACATTTATGAACTTCTAAGAACTGCAATATTGAAAGTTAGAAGGGCAGAAATTTGTATACCTTGTTACACCACGGTACATGGAAGCACCCCTTGAAAAGCCACTACTCTTCCTGCAAAATGCATATAACACACCAAAAATGAGACAACATATAACTGTTAACTAAACTGACTTAATTATAAAAATTACTTTAAAAAATATTATTTTATACATTTAGAAATAGATCCAGATTTATCAGAAGATGCAGAAAAGACTCTGGAAAGAGTCAGTGTTTGTAGAGGGAAATAAGTAGTAGTATCAGCTTTCTGACAAAATCTCACTCTTGTCATTTTTATCTGTCTCTTCTAATCATTTTTTCCAGATATTACAGTCCTAATCATTTAAGCTAAGACATGAAAGTAACAAAAGGACTAATGTATCTTCTTGTTCATTACCTTCTTATAGAGGCTACAAATTCTTGCCTTGTCATGTGTTTCATATCCTCTATTTCTTTCTCATAGTTGCTAATCTGCATTCCCAAAATCAAAGAGAAATGTTACTGTCAAGAACTACATTTTTTCTTCAGGCAACAAAAGTTAGGGCTTTTACGCAAAACTACTTACCGGGAAATTGGTAGTAGTAGATGTTCCCCAATATTTGAGTGCAGCAAGATCATACGCCCTAGCCGCTTTATCTTCTTTGTCATACCCGCCTGCTCAAACCAGAATTTTATTAGAGATCAGGAAACTCCTCCCAACTCAATGACATAAGAAACCCTAATTTTTTTTCGAGTATAGAGATTGAACTCACCTAAGTAAACTGTGTGTGGCGCAACCATTTGTAGCAGAGGCAAGATTGATGAGAATAAACTGGTTAGTAATCTACAAGAAAGTCCATAGAATTTTAGATGAAATTAAATGGATTTTTAAGGCTAACCTTGACGCCCTTTTCTTGATTGACCTTCCCTTCTGCAGCTGTTATCCCAAAGATGTGCTTCATATCTTCCTGTCCACCTATGCCTATATACGCATTCGCAACAGCATTCGTATGTTAATTCAATAATAATGAACCAATAATTCATGGCAAGAATTTGAATTTGGTATGGTGTAAAAACAGAAAGAAAGAGGGAGACTTACCTAGTAACACCTCTATAGATGGAAGTTCTTTGACCAAAAGTGTCCAAAGTCCTCCTTGGTGTGGCAGCAGCCTCTACAACACTAGTGTTACTATTATCCACAGTACTTGCTGTTACGCTAGCAGTTGCACTTGATTCGCTAGTCGAACCCTTGCCGCTACCCATAGAAAGTGTCAAGTGCTGCATGTTACAAGCATTTTCTTGAAGATTCTCATAGTTAGGGGAAGCCTCCATAGTCTGTTGAACTGGAATCAAGCTGTTGGTAGAAAACATGTACTCGGAGTCATGACTAGATTGGATTTCATTGTAAGATACTAGTTCGGATTGGTTATCCGATTTGCTAACTCCTAGAAAATCTGCAACTTTTGGAACTTCGTTTCCTTCTTGAGTGTTGAACAAGTTCCATTCTGCATAGGCTACAAATCATCAAAGCATTCAATACACGGTCCGAAAAGCAAGAGAAACAAGTATAAGGGTTAGGGTTTTCAAGAAATGAACAATTACCTTGATTTTGAAATGGGGTTTGATCAATATTGTCATTGACTAACCCTAAAGAGAACTGATGAGACTGAGCTGACTGCAAATGAGGAGGCATCGAAGCATTCGTCGGTGAAAGGGGAAACGTAAGCCAATTGTTGGAATTCATTGAGCTAGCTAGCTATTGTAATACTGCTGATCTTGGTTAGAAGCAGCCCAACTCCTTTAGTCCCCTATGATCAATGAATCAGTTACTCCTGCATACATATGACAAAAAGTGAAGAATGAGAATTACAAAGATATGGCAATTATTGTAACAACATAAAATATAAAGATATGGCTTCATTGAATAGGAAGATTTAGGCACTATAAACTAACAAGAGACTGACAAACTTACCTAAAAGAAGAAAGGAAGGATAAAATCTATAGCCCTTGCCTACCTCTTTCTCTCTCTCTCTCTCTCTCGCGATATATTAAGTGTAACGAAGAACAGGTATGTGTATAGCTTATAAGCGAAGTAGAAGTAGATAGATAATGAAATGCAGAGAAGAGGAAGGGCGAAAAAGAGCTATATGAAGAGGAAGGCTGATATTTAAATACTACACCACTTCACACGGGTCCCTACCCAGATCCTTCTGCCCCTGCACTGGTACTCTGACTCAAGTCAACAAATTCCAACACTTAATTTTTAAATAGGTCGGTTCGCTTCGACGACATTGAACTGCACTATTTTGTTTTATGTTATGCCATACTTCTGCTATATCAATTACATTTTCTAACTTAACTCCTTAACTTATGATCATGTCTATCTATTTCTGATAGCTACTGATCCTGGAACGCTCAGGTAGGGCTGAGCATTTGTTCTGCTCCCACGTTTCGAACTTATTCGATCTTATATATGTATGTTACTAATTGTTATCCTCACCTATATACTATACAAATGTTCTCCTTTCTCGTGCGTTGATCAAGCCCTCCGAACAAATGTACCAACACGTCGATTGGTTATATATCTAGCTCTTGCAAGAAATCTGCAAGGAAAATGTGAGGAGAAAAGAATCTGAAGATTTGTTTAATGTGTCATAAGGTATATAAATATATATGAGCTGAGATGAATGTTTTATTGCACGAGTACAAGTTTCTATAGTGAACAGAAAGTCTAAAAGCTGTGGTCCATCATCAGTTTATGTTGTGTGAGACAAATAATCCACAATTACAACTGGAAGAATCCAATGGATTCACACCCTAATTTGAAGTTACCATAAAACCCTCTTGCTACATTGGGACTCTCTTCCCATCCTCGTTCTGTGCAACATTTGACACCCCAAAACCCAACAATTCCACACTACCAAATCATCTCTCCCAGTAAAAAGTTACTTCACCACAGCTGTAAATTATATTCAGTTTTACAGCACTTGATTATATATAGTACTAGAATTCAATCTGGATTTGGAGTATAATACGAATCTCTCGATTAATATGAACGTTTCGCATGTCAAATATGCCATACTACTACTGCCATTTTATCACAAAACTATAACTAAAAAAGACAGTATTGTATAAGAAGTCTACCCAGATATTTCCAATTTGAGAAACTCTAAAATCTAATATTGAGTAGCTGATCACAGCAATATATTGTATATCAGAATATAATATGAATATATAGATATATTTAACTATCAAGAATATATTTAAGACCCATACTAATTAAAGAGTGTGATGATCAAGAATCAAGATTCATATAACCATGAAGATATCTAGCTAGCTAGTGTGTGTATGTGGATCCCCGTGTGACATTTGCATGTGTTGAAGTTATCTAGCTATACGTGTACGGACATGCAATATAAAAACGGAAATATCCGACATATTAAAGACTATTAAAAGAGGTAGAAAAAAGAGTAGTAAAAATTACGCCACTAATTCGAAATTAAAATGAATGAAAAATGTTAAAGAGTAGTAAAATAGTATTAGGCGATTGTGTTTGGGTTTACCGAGTAGAAATCGGTTGACCGTCAGGTTGGAAATCGCACTCGTCAAAAGGTTAAACAAAGTTTATTTCTATTTGTTCTGCAATGCATGTCTTCTACATATAGAGTAATATATAATTAACAATAACAAATAAACTAGACTAGAGTACAAATGTTAATTAAGATTCATTAAAATTAATTAATTGAAAAGTAAGTTCATTTTTAAACAAGGATTAGCGAATGCATGCTGGTGTATGAATCCCAGTGCAGTCTGCCTCTTTGTTTCTGTGCCTTCTGTCTTCCACTCACTACTGCCTCTCAGTCAAACATACAAAATTAGGTATAGCTTTGAAGAGTATACACACACAAATACATGTATATAATACTCTATACACATATAATTAGCCCAGTCTGAAAGAGGAAAGACATGTATGTATATTACTAGCTTCTACTAATTTGAGAAAGAAACTGAGATTTTAAATTGTAATTGGAATAAAGTGCAATGAAAGTTCAGAAAATTCATAACTAGGGCTTATAAGTCATCTATATATATAATTTAAGTGGAACGGAATGCTAAAAGGAAATACGAGTTTGATAAATGTATATATGATCGATGAAATGAAAAACATTCAAAATGTGTACAGAATGCACATAGAATTATATTTGTTGAGTTGAAAATGTTAAAATGGCAGAACTAGTGATTGGAATATGCAGTTAACAGTATAATTTGATATGATCAGATAACAATAAATTAAGTTGATAAACCAGAGAAGAAAAACAGTTTATAAATCCATACAAGCTGCCATTGTTAAACATTCTAATTATAAGAAGATATCTAATAAAGATGTAGCTGTAATTATATCTGAAACAGTTTATATATACAAGTCCATAGTGAGCTCAAACAATACATATAGGGAGACAAGTACCCACGTCTTTTGCTTACTGCTGTCCTTATTCTCCTATATATGTGAAGTATTTTAATCACTAAATGGTGGTAAAAAGTATCAGAAGTTTTCTTGAAACCCTAGCTAGCAAACTTGGACAATTTTTAAAGGATATGAAACTACTACTTCAACTACTGCATAGTACCCTTAATTACAGCATCCCATGTTCTTATATATTCTGGGCAAGTAATAGGAAATTAAACTGACAAATGTAAGCAAACAAGAATTGGAAACCCTAAAAGCATAAAGATATATGTATATGACAAGATGATTACCAGTTACCATTTTCAAGATGTGGTGGAAAATCACTCTGCTTCAGATAATTCCCACTTCATGTAATTCTGCAAATGATGATATTTCTATCTCTTTCTTTCTCTATATACTAAAGGGTAAAAGCTTGATAAAAAGTTAAATTCAAAATACATGCATGTATTTTAATCCGCATTTATGGAAAAATAACTTGTGGAGTACTAATTGTATTATTAATCACAGTAGCAGTATAAGATGATCTTGAGAATTGTGACATCGTAAGATGGCGAAAGCAGTGGTGGGATTCGAAATAGTATTAGCCAGTTAGGGTTAATAAATGAACCAAAAGGGTTTAGATCATTTATGACTGCAAGTAGATGAATTTATCCTAAAAATATGTATTTAATTTATTTTTTAAAAGTTTCTTTCTTGGGTTTGATTTCACTTTTATGGCAGACGACGACAGTAACGCCGATTCGTGTCTAGAGTGCGACCAGTTAATTAGGAAGTAAGTTTTCCGAGATTCTGCTATTGGACCTCTGCTGCTTATTATCCGCCCGCAATGTTTCTGATCTCTTCTTCTATTTTTATCCCTCTATCAATTCATTTTATGTTACATAACATAATATAGTTGCTGTTGAACTCTTTTTTTTTAAAAAACGATAAAATTTTATTAATTAAAATCGTATATCATGGCGGTGTTAATGGTTTACGAGAATTCAACAAGTGTTCGCTTTTTATTTTATTTTCTGATCTTTAAATGTATATATCAATGATTGACGAATGATTTTTTTTGGAATCGGATTGACGAATGAATTACTCGTACCAATGGCAATTGATTTTAACTTTGATAAATCGAAACCCGAAACCCTACTTGTGATGAAGTGATTACAAGAGTTTTTGTATGTATCCATAGCCATAGGGTGTAGTAGGAGGAGTGATTTGTATAGTAATTAGGGGGGATTAATTCGAGATGATGAGTTGGGTGGGTGTTTGAATCGGGAACGTAATTTGATGGGAGTAAATAAAAGCTGCCAGGCATATTACACGCGATATGGATCGACGACTTGCATAGAGAGAATTGATCATCAGTTGATCCAAGAACACACACACAATGACAGCGCGCAGGTAATTAATCAATCATATTTATTATTGTTGCGCCAACAAACTCATGAATGAATGAAATCTCCATCTGGATCTTCAACGCAGTTCCTGTTGCATTTACTACTCTGGAGTATTTAAAACTAAATGTATTTCTTCTCGCTGCTTAATTCCAGGCTTAATTCCAAAATATGACAGCACAATTATCTGGTAAAATTATGTTAAATTTATTTTAATTTCAAGATTGTGCACGTACATTCAGGTTAGTTCAATTTAAATTCATCCAGTTCAGAGATTTCAGATGAATGAATTGAACGAAGTCTAACACTAAAATAAAAAGTT
>JAYMSL010003214.1:0-12802 GCA_036897195.1 Plantago coronopus | reverse complement strand
ACTTATGGTGAATCACTGTAACTTCTTTCTGTATCCATTGAGTAGGTTGCGAAATGATATGTTTGTACAGGGAAGGTAATAACGTTTTAAACGAGTGAGAGATCTTCTGGAGAATGAAAGGCGTATTGTAGCCCCATTCGGGGTTCTTTGAGCAGGTGACGAAATGACATGTTTTAAATTAGTGAGAGATAATGAGATATTGTCTGGGGAAGAAAAGCGGTGAGATTGCAACTGGTCAAGATTAGTATGTTGCCACCATTAACTATTGGTTGAACGGCAAAAATTGGAGAAGTGAACGGCAACAACTGGAGGAAAAGAAGAGAACCAAATTCAGCTCTAAAGAAGGGAACCGAATTCAGCTACGAAAGGGTTTGTTGACAGAAGAATGGATTTCATGTTTAAGGAAGAATTGGTTAGCGTAAGAGAGCCGGAAGAATTGGTTAGTGTAATAGTTCTGGAAGAACAGAAGTATGGACGATAGTGAGTGAGAGGAAGGGTCAAGGGATTATAGAGCAACCAGAAGAATAGATATTTCAGTCCGTCCTTTACCTAACTTGAAATTCGCCTGCGGACTCTGCTTCTCTCTTACAAGTTACACTAGACAACATTGTAGGCTCTTCCCAAGGTTTTGATTCCAGACAATAAATCTCATCTAATCTCCGTATCTTGAGACTTTACCGACTTGTCTCTAAAGTCCTGTCCGCACAGATGCATACAGATATTGTAGCACTCGATGTATCGGACTGTCGATGGACATTATCTCTGTAGTATTTGATGAAAGTTGCAATCAAAGAACACTAAGTTACGACATATTACATTGCGCTTCAACAGATGAGCAAATACAGGTGTCTCGGGTTCTTTGGCAGAAAACAAGTGAACCACAAGTGTTGCACAATGCACACCTTTCCCTCTCAAACAACAATAAAGTGAATCACGGGAATTGCACATCTTCCCTCTGGGGGAGAGAACAAGTGTATCACATGTGTTGCACATCTTCTGTCTTGGCCTTGCACTAGAAGTACGAATGTCTAGTTTAAATCGTGCCAGCTATTGAACATCTCTTGCGAGAGAGACGGAGAGATGATATGGTTTGAAGTCGAGCACCAACATAAATGACATAACCGTCTGAGTCTCCAGCTACAGAACTGACTATAACACCAAAAAAAATGACTTGGTGTTTGTTTAGAAGTCCGCTTAAGATAAAAAGAAATCGAATTTGTTTAAGTGCGAAAATGAAATGTTCTGTTTAATTCGATTATAAACGTTACGGACAAATAGAAACAGTTGAGGAATCTTGTTACTGTTATGAGGAATGATGCCATTAATAGTGTTTGCCATCTCTGATTTACAAGGAGACAAATTTTCATTATTGTCGTTCAGCAGAAGATATTTTGAATCAGGGAAAGCTAATTGCTTTTAATGAACAGTCTTTCTTGCTTTTGCTTTCTTTCTAGGTGCGCGTCACTTTCTTCTGTTTTAAAACCCCACTGCCACTAGCAGAAATAAAAATCTCAATCACCCTTCATTTTGCTTCATTCACTCTCAGATATCTCTCCTGATAAGATTTTCCAGTTCCTGTTTCAGGTTTTTGTTTCCCCTTCCTTTCTTCAGTTTCTTAAGCTTGTTTTGACTCTTTTTCTTCTGCTTGGTTGTGTTTTTGTGTTTGCCTGCTGTTTTCTAGGTAACCGATCCCGTTTTGAATGTGATTTGTTTCAAAAAATTGTGATTTTGTTGATGCATTCTATGTGAACCAGAATTATTATGTGTTTCTTTTACTAGAATGTAATTCATTTCAAGAAATTCTGAATTTTGTCGATGCATTCTATGCTTGATTGATTGGAGCTCAATTCAGTATTGCCTCTTACCAATTTCTCTTGAAAAATGTTTTTTTTGGGTATCTTTTTTCGACTTTCAAGCTTCAAGTAGTGTTTTTGGAGTGTCTGGTTTGTCTTTTACCCATTCTGTAAACAATCCTGTGAAGTGCTGCTCTTCTTGTACATCTGGGAAAGTTGGTTGACAGTGTCAAAGAAAGAAATTTAGTTGATAATGTGGGATTATAATACTGTTCAAGGGCATGTTTGCAAAAGCTTCTGCTTAAGCCTTAATGTGATTTGCTTAAAAATAAATGAAGCAAAGTGGGCTCTGTAAGAGAACAGACTGTAATAAGCTGCAAGAATCAGCAAGTTAATCCTTATAAGTTTTTTGTAGATCAGAAGGCATAACCAGTTGTGCAAACTTAAATTTCTTTGCTTCGGATTCGAACGAGAAGCTATGATCAATTTATTGTTTATACTTTTTGGTTAGAAGTTAGCTGTATGAACACATACCAATTTTTGTCATGGGATGTCTTAATTCCACACAATCGAATATGATACATTTGATGTACGGCATTTTGATTTATTGTTTTTGCTGCATAAGTATCATATGACATCATATATATATTGAGTATTCACAGGCATTTGTTTCTCTTGATCCTTGTAGATTTACATTAACATGTACTGTCTCTACTATATCTCCTATACACTTGTATTTATACTTAAGTGTATTTTATGTAATTTTGTCTTAACTTAAGCTAACAGGCTATATTGGTCTGCCATTTCAATAGAGGTACTTAAGAGATGGCATCCATGCAAGCCAGTCTGGCATCTGCGGTCTGCAACAGAAGTCACTCTATTTCGGCGAAAATCGTGAACAGCTCTTTCCTGCCCCGGTTTGATGTGAATGAACAGGTTTTTGGCGCACGGAAAAAGGAAATATTCAGGCCTTTTTCTCCGAAAGCTACATTGACCTTTGATCCCCCATCTACGACCGATGAGAAGCCTAAGCCACGGAAGCACACAGCAGACCCCAGTGCTCCTGATTTCCTTCCTCTGCCATCCTTCGAGGAGTGCTTCCCTAGGAGCTCCAAAGAATACTCGTGAGCAGCTTTCTAATACACCGTTTTTATGTTAATCATATTGTTGTTTATAAATCAGAGATAGCATGCCTGAACATTCTAATCAATTGAGTTCTCTCCAGGGAGGTCATTCATGAGCAATCTGGCCATTTGCTGAAAGTTCCATTTCGGCGAATCCATTTGTCAGGGGATGAGCCACATTTTGATACCTATGACACTAGCGGCCCCCAGAACATCAGCCCCCGTATTGGTAAAATTGGCTCCAATTTTGTTGTGTATAGAGTAGCTTATATAATTTCTTGTATGCTCATACTTTAAATTATAGTTCACCTTTGTTTTCTCGACCAGGTTTGCTACTTGATTATCTTGGTAGTATATTATTTATTTAAGTGTATCATACACTGTTTAGACTAACGTGTTCTTCTCTGATTGGTCTTGAACAGGACTGCCTAAGTTTCGTCAGGAGTGGATTGACAGAAGGGAGAAGTTGGGTGGACCTAGGTACACCCAGATGTATTATGCTAAGCAAGGAATCATTACTGAGGAAATGGCATACTGTGCTGCCCGGGAGAATCTTGACCCCGAATTTGTGAGATCTGAAGTAGCTCGTGGTCGTGCAATTATTCCCTCAAACAAAAAGCACCTGGAGTTAGAGCCCATGATAGTGGGACGAAAATTCTTGGTGAAAGTGAATGCCAATATTGGGAACTCAGCTGTGTTAAGTTCCATTGAGGATGAAGTCCAGAAACTTCAGTGGGCTACAATGTGGGGTGCTGATACTATAATGGATCTGTCAACTGGCCGTCACATTCATGAAACTCGTGAGTGGATCCTACGCAACTCTGCTGTGCCGGTTGGAACTGTTCCAATTTATCAAGCTTTGGAAAAGGTGGATGGAATTGCGGAGAATCTTAATTGGGAAGTTTTCCGTCAGACACTCATTGAACAGGCTGAGCAGGGTGTTGATTACTTTACAATCCATGCTGGAGTACTTCTTCGATACATCCCTCTTACTGCTAAGCGGATGACTGGAATTGTTTCTCGTGGTGGATCTATTCATGCAAAGTGGTGTTTAGCTTATCACAAAGAGAACTTTGCTTATGAACACTGGGATGACATTCTGGACATTTGCAACCAATATGATATATCCTTGTCAATTGGTGATGGGTTGAGGCCTGGATCGATTTATGATGCTAACGATACTGCTCAGTTTGCAGAGCTCTTGACACAAGGAGAGCTGACCCGTAGAGCTTGGGAAAAGGATGTACAGGTATGACGAAGAAAGTTGTTTTTATGCATTATGTACATTGAATTTTATTCAGATATCAAAGAAATGTGTTCGTCTAAATTGACCCGATTTGGTACCTGTATCCTTCTTACTGAGCATATCTGTTGCATCAAGCCTTTAACTGTAGTAACTCCCAATGTGTTGTGGAAAATCTAGGAAGCCATCAAATTGTTAGCTCTTATCACTTGATATGAATATATGATTACTCTAACAAACTGGTGGAACAATTTAGAGCATTTTAGTTTGAGCACTTGTCGGGTGAATGCCAATTTATTTTGGTTTCCAGGTAATGAATGAGGGTCCTGGACACATTCCATTGCACAAGATACCCGAGAACATGCAGAAACAGCTCGAATGGTGCAATGAAGCCCCTTTCTACACACTTGGGCCTCTAACAACTGATATTGCTCCTGGATACGATCACATCACCTCAGCAATTGGAGCTGCTAACATTGGGGCTCTTGGCACAGCACTCCTCTGCTATGTGACTCCTAAAGAACATCTTGGCTTGCCTAATAGAGATGATGTCAAGGCTGGAGTCATAGCATACAAGATAGCTGCCCATGCTGCTGATTTGGCCAAATGTCACCCACTTGCTCAAGCTTGGGACGATGCACTGAGCAAGGCAAGATTTGAATTCAGATGGTTGGATCAGTTTGCTTTGTCTTTGGACCCCATGACAGCCATGTCCTTCCATGATGAGAGCTTACCATCTGATGGTGCTAAGGTGGCGCATTTCTGCTCTATGTGTGGTCCTAAGTTCTGTTCTATGAAGATAACTGAGGATGTAAGGAAGTATGCTGAGGAGCATGGCTATGGTGATGCAGAGGAAGCTGTCCGACATGGTATGGAAGCTATGAGTGCTGAGTTCTTGGCTGCAAAGAAAACTATCAGTGGTGAACAGCATGGTGAGACTGGAGGGGAGATCTATTTGCCGGAGGACTACGTCAAGTCTATGAAGATTTAAAAGGTAAGCGCAAATTATGTTCTTTCAAGCGAATGCTCCTCTTCTTTTTTTTTCTTTTTTTTTGTTTTTTTTTTTTTGTTTTGCCTAAGGGAATGCTGTTCTGTAGCGTTGCGTTTGTATTCTTTAACGATTTTCATTGTTGGTATATCTCATTGATGACAGATCTTTCTTGTGGGGTGATGAGCAACGCATGACAAACTCGAAGATAGTGTTCGGAATCTGAAAGCTACAAATGCCTAAATGACCAAGTTGAGATTGATGAGGTTTTACAAACCTTGTATCCAAGCTATGGTAAGTGAACATGAAATAAGTAGCATTCGCCAAAAAAAAAAGCAAAAAATAAATAAATTAGCATCCAGTTTGTTATGCAGCTCCTGAAAAACTTCTTTCTTCGCTATGTTTCTAGTTAATCTATGAAAATACTTTCATCGTATTTGTCGTTTATATGTCCGTTTACACGTTGATTGATATAAAACGCACCAGGGGTGTCTGTATCTGCTCCTCCATGACTGGCCTTTTGGCTAGCGGATGGCAGCAGATCAGGCTGAGAAAGTCCCTTTGAACCTGAACAGGACAATGCCTGCGTAGGGAGTGTGCATGTTTCTTTTCGTTCTTGCACAGGCCAGGAGATCGATTGATTCCGTGATCCGGACCATCTGCTATATGTGAAACGTGATCTGACGGATTCTGCAATTTCGTCCTGTGGGGGATTATAGTTCCCATCCACATACGGTTTGTGCAAAGATATATAGGTACCTAAACCAGAAAAACTAAAATAAGATGCAAACTGTTGTATCTAACCGAGCTAATTTACACTGCTGGGCCCGGAATGGGGCAGAGTATCCGGCCCGAAACAGGGTAGAGTATCCAACCCCAAAACGGGGTGGAGTATTCGTAGACTTAACTAAGAACACAGAAAGGACCAAGAACAGAAGGAAAAACCAAATGGATACACACTTCCAGCTCAAAATTCTTTTGTAGATCAGTTTATGATTGATCTCATTGACCTTGTGGTTAGGAATGCTTCACATATGAAAACGAGTCTTTGCAATAACGATTGATCTGGTGTATTTCAAACCACGAGGTCACAAAATTGTCACCATACATGTAGCATTTCTGATTCAACAATTTGTTCTCTATCATGGAAGAAAACAGGATCTTTATACATTTCACTCACTTTAAGAGAAATCAAGCAATTCGAAATTGTAAATCACAACAGGTGAAATCTCTTTTTACTTTATAATTTTCACGTTTCGTCTCTATAGTGGTATGAAAAACCAAAATCATATAGACGAACGCTCTATGCAAATCATGCTCTGCAGTCTGCACGTTGTTAGCCCAAGTATGATGCACACAGGTCATTGGTAAGATATTGAATTGTAGATGGTCTCGCTTGATACCATTCCAGCTCTGGCTTAAAGACGGAGACTTAACATGTTTCAATTTGATCTAGTATCATAATAACATTCACAGACATTTTCCAAGTCGACTGGATTTTGATCTCAAGAGTGAAGCGCTTTCAGGAGTCTGTGACTCGTTCTGTTTGTGTGAGAAAAAGGGAAGAAAACAATGTTGGGATTCAGACTTGTAACATTCAGGAGTTATATATCTGCGCAGTCTAAGTGAACAGACAGAGTCAAGGCCATGGAACAGTCTTCGTAGAATGAATTTACGACGTATGGTGAAACTGATGCAAAAACAGGAGACTGGTCATAGAGCAACGAAAACCAAAGAATTTGCAAAAGCAAGAAACTGCATAGCATACGAGATTCATAAATTCATTAATGTGACCTGGGCATGTACGTACAGAACACAAAAGCAAGAAACTGCATAACTTACACGAGATTCATAAATTCATTAATTTGATCGCAACATGTATAGAACAGAAGCCTCAACGTTGCTTCTTTATGCCGGATGTAAACTCACAAACTCCAACAGACAGATCAATCAATCCCAAGGATACTAAGAACACAGATAAGGTTTATAGGCAATCCAACTCAACAGAACAGAAGCAACGTAAGGTAAGCGCACTTCAAAAAAAAAGAAAAGGAAATGCAACTATCTTGAAGTAAGAGAAGTAAAGCACACACTTTATTTAGATGAAACAACATATACAAACTCAAACTTGATACAGGTAACCTCTATGAGCATTATGAGGTTGCACTCACAAAATGCCATCTAACTGTCTGAACTCTTGACAAGTCCATCCAAACCCACAATTTATTGTCAATTTGTCCGACAAATCATTATTATGACACCTTATCTTTGTATATTTGAAAGGGAAAAAAAAAAGGAAAAATAGGGGCGGCATAACGTACACAACATGTTGCTGAACACCTCACAATGGGCAAATCCGTTCCCCGCTTCTCATGGAGCTCGTTTCGAGCGAGCATAACGTACACAAACACGTCGCTGGATTTGGCTCCTACAAGACGGGCATTCCTTCATTCCTTGTTTCTCATGGAGCTCGTTGCACATCGTGCATACCACTTGGTGGGCACACGGGAGAAAAACAACAGACATCTCCTCAGACAGGCACATTACGCACTCTCTTTCGCGTTTTACGCCTCCATTCCCAGATATCACCATTTTGGAGATGTAAGACATGGCGGCATCTTTAAGCTGGGATGTATTTCGAACTTCACTGACTTTACTGGCGTAGCTCCCATCTATACCCCGTTTAAGAGCAGCTATCTTTGACGAGTCTGATTTCAGCCTCAGCCGAGAAATCTCCTTTTCCAGTCGTGCAATATCATCTTTATACTTCTGTAGATTGTTTTCTGCTTTAAGTTTGATTGAGTTTTCCTTTGATTTGGTGGAGATTTCAATTTGTTCTCTTTCCTTTCTTAATGAGCAGGCCTGTGTAACTAATTCGTCCTTGGCCTTTGTTTCCTGGTTCAGTCTGACCTGAGATCGTGAAACATGAATCCCCGATTAGACATCAAGAAACAAAGAGTACTTTGAGCATATCTTTGAACTGAAGTTCACAAACATGCAAATTGCAATTCAGAGATGCAGAGTAAACAGAAGTGGTAAAACAATGACAAGATTGTCCGTTTTGGGTATTTCCAGCCCAACCTTTCAAATAAAAAAACATGATAATAATAATGGCTCATTACCACAATCCATGTACGATTTATAGAACACACTAAATTCTATACTTAACACTTGGAGATATGAAGCTTGTTACATGGTAGTACAATGTAAATTCATGCAACTTTCATGTGCCTATATGAGGCACCATGGATACTTAAAAATATTCAATTACCAAGCAGCTATCATTTTTGTTGAACCTTTCAAGAATCAGCTTTTACATTTTTTGAAAACCCATTATGTCCTTGCTGCATGAATTCCTGGAGTTCTAGAAAATCAACAATCATCTTTATCATCAAGTACAAACCAATGCATCATATCGGTGCTTGTTTTCTTATTCTACTCAACAGGAATCGCAATCTGAAAATGAAGGACAAATAATAATATTCATGCATTGACATGGATACATTATATACACAAAATATATGTCGGTTGCCCAACATATCTGCTTAATCTGTCAATCATATACCAAAAGATATGAAGATTTACAAAAGCATACCTTATACAGTTCTTCTTAATCAAACATTTCCTTTAGTTTTGAAATGTCGACATTCTAGACACACGATATCATATAGTCATATAGAGCAGGAGCGGCCTCAGATTACAACAGAAATACATATTGATATTAACCAAAATGACTTGATTAAAACACCCAGAAGATAAACATACCTCAGCCTGATTATGAACATCTTTAGCCTGCTGCAGTTTCTGTTGCAGCTGCATCAAATTATTTTTTTCAGCCGCAAGCTCGTCTTGTAAGACAGCCTTCTGCTTCTCCCATGATTGAAACTTCATAAGCGTCTTCTTCTCTCTCTTAAATACTTCCTGACAGCTCGCAGCTGACTCGGCAGCATGTAATTTTGCAGCCTCCATTTCTCGTCTTAATGCAGAATTTTCAAATTCCAGCCTCCGGACAGTAGTATTGGCTCGATCTACCTGACCACTAGCCTTGCTCAAGGCCGTTTCCATCTCAGATAGCTTTTTGATGGTGTTATCTTCCAATGTTTGCTTTTCTTTCTTCAACCGCTCCACTTCTTCCTTCTCGAGCTTGAGTGTCTTGAGCTCGGCTTTGTCCTTGCACAGCCTGCGTGTAGCTTGCATGACTTTATGATTTGCCCATTCTGTCCATTCCTGGATCTGAGTTTGCAATTGCCTTACTCTAGGAGCTAGCTTCATGATCATTTCATCCTTTTTGTCCTGACGAATCCACTGCCCTTGGGATGACCTATTGTTTGAAGAATTGGCATAGCTACAATTGGCTGACTCGTTGTTAAAGCTTACAGGAGTTGGATTCGGGATGCTTTTGGCCGGAAATGAGAGAGAAAGCTCTGTATCAGCAACAGGTAATGAAGGTATGGTGTTGACTGGTAATAACGAATTTCCATTATCCAAACCAAATGCTGAGACGGAAGAGAATCCAGAAATTGTTGAAGGGTTAGAGTTCAAAGTATCATGAGGCAAGTCAAATGCACCACCATTGCTGCTAATCTTGAAACACGGGTTCTTTGAGTTTATCCCTGTGGAATCTGCTACAGCCTTGAGTTTCTTATCCAATGCTAAACCACTGAAGCTACCAAGTTTTCCTGATCTAGAAGTGCCTTTGGAACCATATGAGCGGTAATGTTTCTCAAAGTGGATCGATTTTTGACGTAATATGTAGTCCCGTCTTGTAATCCCAGTTACTCTTCTACTCACCACAAATTTCTCTTGTGAAACTGTGGTCTGGGATACTTTTGAGGCACTAAAGGGTTTTATGTTAACAGATGATATGGAGTTCTGACATTCTTTCTCCTGAAAAGGGCCAGTTTGAAGAGATAAACCTTTAGGATTTGAATTTTGACCATCTGTTAAACTTGGCGCTTCTGATGGATGGTTGTGAGCACAAGCAACTGATGCATTTGATTTACAAGGACCAAAAGAAGTAGATCCAAGACTTTTAGGCTCTGCCATAAACTGGGGTTGCATGGAAATGGAGGGATTCCCACTTGAACTAACTTCCCCGGTGAGACTACTGGATGTATCACTATCCATGGCACAAGCATGTGACATGTTCATATCACATATTAACAAACACCACATTGCATCACCCGTACTGAAGAAAGGTCTGAACTCTCGTAACACACAGACCAACTCAGCTAATAAAAACTTTTCCATCTGTTGCAAATTCTCAAACTCCCTTGAATCAGTGACTTGGCCATTCCTAAGACAAGCTAGCGTGTTGTCAACTACATTCGAAACAGTATCTTTACACCCATACAAGACACCAGACCTCAAAATCGCCTTGGTGGCAACTTCTTCACTGTAACCATTAGCGGTTATCCTTTTAATTGCACTCCTGAAAATTGAGTCCAAATTACTCAGAACAAGTTCCTCTAGTTGTGATTCCGTGAGATCACTCCAATCAGCATCACGGAAATCTCCCGATGATTCCGGGATCGTTTCTTTGGGCAGGCTTGTTCCTACCTCTGAAGATCCAACTGGGTATGACAAACCAAGGTCCAGCTTTAAAGCATCTGAACTACTTTGGTGCGCGCAACATATATCACACTCATTCATCTGACCATGACTCGGGACAACCTCAAATTTTTCAGCTGAGAATTCAAAACTAGAGCATTCATTCGAAGGTAAAGGTGTAATTTTATTTGGATCAACCAACGGTGGATCTGCCCGGAATTTCCTCTTGTTCCTACTTCCTTTTTCTT
Organism: Plantago coronopus; assembly: GCA_036897195.1. Taxonomy (NCBI): domain Eukaryota; kingdom Viridiplantae; phylum Streptophyta; class Magnoliopsida; order Lamiales; family Plantaginaceae; genus Plantago; species Plantago coronopus. The sequence goes on along the minus strand of JAYMSL010003214.1, from coordinate 1,856 downwards.
GAACCATCAGAGCTGGCAATTGACAGGAAGTACTGCTACACGCCTTTGCCACCATCGACGCCATAGCTATAAACTGCACAAATTTCTTAACTCAATAAACTCAGTTTATGCAATCATGCTTATTACCTCACTTTCCCAAATTACTAACATCATAACTTCAATGCTGAAAACCCAGCTGAACAAATAAGTCGGAAACAATACACAGCAGCTAAAACCAACAGAATAACCATGTATCAACACATAAACCAGCTCAATGAAAACAAATTAACTAAAAATTCATCCAACCAATAACACAAAATTTGAGAACCACAATAAACAGGACAATTGATCAAACAATTACAGTGCACAAGAACTGCCCACCACTCACTCACATCACCAATAAAGAGCAACAAATTCGTTTGAGCCAAAAAACAATACAGATCAAAGATCAAACACAATAACAAACAACACAAACCCAACAATCAATGCGATTAAACAAGTACCCAATTCGATTCAATCCAATAGAATCAACAAAATTGAGAAAGGAGGGGCATGAATCGAAATGAATAGAAGATTGAATCATTATAGGTGTGATGAAGATCCCAGAAACAGAGTGACATAAAATTGTGAGATTTTTGATAATTCTTGAATAATTCATACGATCGATTCATACCGGATTTGAGCTGTATGGGTTTTCAAGCAGCAATCAAACGCTGGAGAAATCTAAGAGCATCTGATGTAAGTGGAGAGATTAAAGGATAGTTGTGTTTTCTGTTTTTCTTTCTTTTTTTGTTTTGTGTTTTGTTTTGGGATGTTTGTGTTTCTTGTTTGCCTACTTCTTCATATTCTCAATATTGAATTCTTCTCTCCTTATTCTCTGATTTTTGGTGAATTATTGGATTTTGTTTTTATTACTTTTCCTTTTGTATCCTTCTAAATTCTAATTTATATTTATTAATTATTATTATATCTATTCAATCACCGATTTCTATATACAATAAATTTACACTGTTAACTCTTATTCGTATTTCTGAATACAGTAATTTTGCATCGTTAACTTATATTTGTATCAATGACTCGGTACTATGTCTGATTAGATAGTTACGCACGGATATTTATCTAATCTTTTTAAGTTGTAAAAGTGTACGTGGGAGAACAATATGCTAGATTTGATAATATGTGGTAGTTCGAAGTTAAGGAAATGAGCCTACAAACATAGAGTAATTTTTTCGAAAGACGAGATAAATACATGTTGATAGTATTTGTCTAACTACGTTTTACACGTAAAACGTACATGAAAAATCTATAGAGTTAAATCTAGTTTGTATCGATGATGACTGGGTACTTTGTTTTGTTAACCTGCCTAACAAATTAATCTTTTCATTATATTAAAGTATAGTCGAAAGCCATATACATGATTTGATGATATATGCATTAGTGACATATTTCAATAAGCAAAATAACTCACAATGTATCTTGTTAAATCATATGCTCCTTAATATAGTGACAATTGAAGTATATTAAACACACGGTGTTTAAAACTAAATATGTAATGTTTGTAGCCAACCATGTAATCTTCATCTCATGTCGTAAAAGTTTGTACCAAATAGTGTAAGAAATGTATTAAGAAATTAGGAGAAAATTACCTAGAAGGGACTAGTTGAAGAACTTTATTCATTTTAAGGCAAAATAGTGTCAAGGTGAAGATGGGGGTGAAGGTGTGTGTGAAATTACTTTATTACCCCCCTTTCTTTTCTTTCATATCCCAGATCTATTATACTCTCCTTCATTTCTCTCCTTCATTCCATTGATTCCTCTCCTCTCCACCTTACTGATTCCTATCCAACACCACCACCGATCCGCTTCCGATCCACCAC
>JAYMSL010003213.1:0-12802 GCA_036897195.1 Plantago coronopus | reverse complement strand
TTAATTTGATTTTTTTTTTTTTTTTGAAACGTAAGGTGACTTTAACACCGGGAATAACAGAGCCGCACTTCGTTGTCAACGTTGAATTTGATTTAATATAATTAATGCCTATCTGTATTTCTTAGTTGGGAGGAGGTTCGAGCGTGCTGGGAGGGGCTCCACAGGATTCTGAATTGGGTGGATATAGAGGGGTTCATGGCCATCATTCGGCGTCTTCCGGTGCTGCTTCGACTCAAGCTTCTCATTATGCAGGGCAATATAGTTCTGTTTATGGCTCCTCCGCTCAACAGGTCATTTTCTTGAGAGTTTTTAATGCAGTTATTTGCTCAATTGTGTTTCCGTTATCTGAATGATTTTAGAAGTTAAAAAGCAGCTGGCTTTGACTGAAGATAGATTCCGGTAAGTGAGAGACTGATATGCTCTATCAACAGTGTGAGTTGGTGCATTCTGCAGTTGCTCTCTCGTAGAAACCGTAACTTGATTTTTTCGCACAATTATGTGCTGGATTGTGCTTTTGTAATTTGAATGGTTGTAATTTGGGTGTATATCTGTACGTTTTTTAGTGGGTCTTGCTAACTTCTTTGAACAGCATTCCTTGTTTCAATTATGTGCTTAATCGTATTTCTTTCATCCGAGTTTTTGAGTTATGATGTTCAATTCGCCTGAAAATATATGAACTGAATAAACCTGAACTGAACTTAGTTGAAGTATAAATTTCAACTAGGCAAACCTGAATTGAACTGAATCTAGCTGAACTGAACTTCACAGAACTGGATTTAAGGTGAACTAAGCACTTTGTTTTCTTGTGTAAGTTTGTATATTTGCTGGAATATAGTAATAGATCAGGTGATTGGGAGAGTTATTTTTTCTACAATTATTAGTAGTTAATATAAGTGGATCGCCTCCAGAGCAGCCCTGGCGGCACCCAGCGAGCCACCATGGAGCCATTTAAGGCTGCGATCTCGCTAGATAAAGTGTCTATTCACTAGAATTTTCAGGCTTGATGGTGTCTCTGTTTTTTTTTTTGGCAGTTAGCCTGCTTTTTCGGGTTAAAGATGTGGTTGGTGAGGTGGTTTTTTTCTTTCTGAGCTAGTATAGATGACACCTAGGTGACCGCTGGCTGCTATGGGTTTTGGTTTTTGCAAACTGATACAATGTCTATAAACCTCTTGGCATCTAGGGTTTTGTTTGTGGTGTCCAAGGTTACATGAGATATTTGTACCTTATTATACTGTATTAGGACACCAAAGAATTACTTATGAAAGTAAACAACAGCCATAGCAAAGAAAGATATTAGAGAATCCCCATAATCTATGCTACGCATGACGTTATGGTAGCTATCGGTACGCATTAACAATTTTTGGCTTGTTATTTCACCTACATTCTGTAAACAAGGGGATTTATTCTTAGAATAGCGGTCAATGGTCATCGTGCAACCTGCTATCAGAGTTTGTGGTCTGCTGCTCCGTCTCCGTTATCCGAGATTAATGACATGATATCAATCATGTTAATATGTAGGCTCGTACATGTATGACCCTCAGCATAAGTGCTCTTCATGAATATCATAAAGACATTAATTTCTATTGCGCTTATTTGTTGTTGTGAATGGTGTTGGGGGGGGGGGATTACCTGTAAAGCATCAAATCAGCTTCCATTTCCCCGTCAGTTCTTGGGCCTGAAACATGTATTAAAACATTAGGATGTCCGTTCTCAAAATCAGAGGATGCACTCGGATAGGTGTTTGTTCAGACACTCCTCGAACATTATTTTATTATGTCACTTTCATTTTTAGAAAAGAAGTAATGCTACCTTTCTCTTCGACTGGGTTGAGTTTGTTGGTAGATAAAAGAGTGTGGATTCTAGCACCACCTTAGAAGGCTAGTGGCATTCAGAACTCTAGAGATTACCGTCCTTAAGAAACAACCGATTCCTGGATGGATGGATGAGTCTCTGTTAATTTTTTGTCAATAGGTCCTTTACCCTAGGCTTCTTCAATCAGTCATTTGCTAAATTATGTTTCTAAAAGTCCAAAAGGTGTTAACTTTTCATTGAAGGTAGTTTTGTATCAATCATATAAATTGAGGAAATTGAAGGGGCGATAGTGATATGCTCTATGAATAATGTGTGGTGGGACTCTTCAGAACTCATGTGACAAGAATCTTCTTTCTATTGTGTGCAAAATTGTAATTTTTCCTGAGTGGTTTTTAAGTTAAAAGCAGTTTGTTTTTAACGGAAATTGTTGATTTACTTCTCCATATAGTATATAGATTCTGAAAATGTAGTTTCTTTCTCCTTTTCTTTTTTCTCTCATCTCCATCATCTTCTTATAAAGCTTAAAAATGCTTACTCTTTTATTTGGTGTTCTTTGATAAACTCTGAATTGGAGGACCTCATTTTTTCTACTATTATCAGATTTCACCAATGGGTATCAAAGGTTCTGCAACTGGTTTAGAAGGTCGGAGTAATTATCTGTCATCCATTCCAGACTCCCCAAAGTTTGGAGCTAATGAACATGTCTCGTCTTCAAGTCGTGGCTATGGCCATAAAGTTGAGCAATTATATCCAGATAGGATATCTGATTACCTATCTGTCGATAAACGCCACAGTGCATATTTGGGGAGGGATCTGTCGAGTGAAACAGCAAGCCGGTATGCTGATTCTGTTGCTTTTGGGCATGAACATCAGGTATTAAGTGATTTTGTTCACATCTTGAGTGTTTATTATAAACCATAATTAACATTACAAATATGTGATTTAATCTGGATTGATGTTGATGATTCCAGTCCAAGATTTATGACCGCCTGGACCAAGGAACACTGCTCAGGCAAGATCAATTGCTGAAGGCCCACATTCTGCAATCGACTTCTACTGAAGGAGGAGCTAGGTATTAATTTCTTTTATTATTCTTTTTACGTTTTTGACTTTGTGTTGTCATGAAATCAAATAATGCTTCCAATCTTTAGTGTATATTCCTATGGCAAAAAAAAAAAAAAAACCAGATGCAGTCTTAACCCATGTTTTACCTTTCTACTCACTATTAGATAAGTTACAGATACTTAAGTAGCTTATTAATTAATTGCTGTTTGAGGGGAGAGGTCTAACATTCACCTGCATGGAGCAGCTCTATGCCCAGTTTAATAAATGGTATTGTCCACTGCACTAAGTAGCAAACATTTCTGGCAGACACTCTGATTACCTTTCAACGAGGGCCACAGTTCGTCATTCTGCACAAGATTCCATTGTGTATGGTGGGCGAGTCGACCCTGAGCCGCGTAATGTGTTGGCGACAAACGGCTCATCCTATAGTGGACAACATTCTACATCAATTCTGGGTGCGGCTCCTGTAAGAAGTATTGACGATCTTCGTTATTCTCAAAGTTCTTCAAATCCCGGATATGGAGTAAGCTTGCCTCCTGGTAGGGACTATGGGGCAGGGAAAGGACTCCATGCAGCACCAGTAGAGTCAGATTATCCAAGTATCATGCCGGGGCATGTGAGTCATCTGAGAGTTGATGACAGGAAGGATGATAGAGTTGCATACGCTCGGGAGCTGGAACGAAGAGACAAAGAACGTGATTACTTGCGTGACCGTGAGCGTGAACGTGAGAAGGAACGGGAAAGAGAGAAGGATCGTGAACGAGAGCGTGACCGTGCCCGGGAAAGGGAAAGAGAAAGAGAAAGGGAAAGAGAACGAGACAGAGTACGAGAGCGCGAAAGGGAAAGAGAACGAGAACGCGAACGCGAAAGGGAACGTGATCGAAGAGAGAGGGAAAGAGATAGAGAGCAAAAACGTTCAATTGAATTGAAGCGTGATCTCACTCCTTCTAGAGTCTCCAGGGATCGCCGAGGATCCTCACTTGCGAAGGATATCAAATCTGTACGTCGAGAATCCCCACGCCGTGAAGTACTACATAGGTGGATACTGTTTATTGCATCCTGTTAAAGATCTCTTTAGAATCTTTTCTCTCTGATATTCTTCCTAACACGATGTTCTATAATGCTGAAGGCCCCATTCCCCTGTCAAAGAAAAGAGAAGAGAATATATCTGCAAGGTAAAATATGCAAAAGCCTGTCTTCTCCTTGTGTGGGACTCGCTCATGTAGAAATCTTTTTAGTTGGATACCATTTCAAGAATAACAACCGAAATGTTGTCCATTGGATTCTCAATATCGATTTAGGTCATGCTAGTTGGATAAAGTAGTCTTGTTACTCTGTTCATGGAAGATTATGTATAAATCATCCTAACACCTCAAGTAGCCCGAATCTGATGGACCACTTTTCCCTTTTGTCTAGCTTCTTCATACACATGCCTCTCATCTGCTCTTGTTTGTTTTATGGTCTCAGCCTATCCCTTTTCTTTTAAATTCTATTCTACATAGAATGTTTCATATCCTTCTTGATCATAGCTTTACAAGCTTCATCTCTTGTTTTTTTTCTTCCTCTCAAGTGGCATCCCTATCTTGAAGCCCTTTGTTGGTTCTGTTAATCCAAACTCAGACCTTTGTTTTGTTAGAATCCATTAATTTTCCACTGTTGCTGTTGCTTTATTAAAATTGACATTGAAATACCGGGATATGATCTATGAAACAGATTGCAGGCTTATTTATATGATGAATTTGATGCTGTCTTGCAAAATTTCCGTGAAGTTGCTGATTATGTCTTCTCAAGATTTCCTAATGTTTATGGTCGCTCTCACAGGTCTTTGCACACAATTATATTGACCAGGAGAGGGATTTTTTGTCATTGGACAAGCGATATCCAAAGCTTTACATATCTCCAGAATGCTCGAAGGTATGGCTTTTTTTTGTCTGTGTAAATGTGTTTAATTCATCTTGTTCTTATTTGTCTTTCCTGAATTGAATTGTAATAGGTAGTTGTATGTTGGCCGAAGAGTAATCTGCGACTCTCTCTGTACACTCCAGTGAGGTACATGTTCCATCTACTTTTTTGGTGATCCGTGATATTGATATTTCGCTGAGAGGAATACTTCTAGGCACAATTTTCTTTACTCGTGGTGCAATTATTTGATGATGTTGTAACTGTAGCATCGTATGTGTTTAACGATTTACTGTAAAGTAACTCCTTGTGTGCACAAATGAACTAGCTTTGAGCACGACTTTGTTGAGGAGCCGACTACAGACAAGAAAGGCCTGGCTTCTAAAGAAGTCGATACTGGAATCTTGAAAGCAAAAGTACCTACCATCTGGAATGCTAAGGTCAGTTTCAGGTTACCTTGCCATTCTATGTGTAAAGGGCATTATGAGAACCTATTATTTTGTTATCTCACTAAGGAAAATGTTTACATATAAACTGTGAGCCTTTTCAAAATTTTCATCTAGTGTGCTATCAATTATCATACTAAGTTGAGAAAAGTAAAAGTCATGTGTAAATACAGGCACTCTCCACATGCATGGCATCCATAGCTGAATAATAAGCTATAGCCTTTGAGGTTTAACTGATAAACTCATTATTTTGAACAACTGTGTTCATTGTTGCTTACCATAAATAAATTCCTTTATTTTTGTGGTAATTTTAAAGCACGTTGTAGATCCTGCTGTATTCTATTTTACCTGACATTTACATGTAGATGCTTGTGTTATTATATTGTACTTTTACAAATGTGTGCTCTAATGAGCATGTGCAGCTTTCATACTGAGCTCTAAATAATGAAGCTTAAGAAATTACTAACTCAACCAAACCTTGGAAGTCTCTGTAACCACTTTGTCAGTGATTTCCTTTTATATTGTATATCGATTAAAGTAAGAGTGTCATAGAATTTTTGTAAAAGTGAAAGGAAACAGCAGTGTACCATCAAGGCTGTAGACCTGTAGTTGTGGAAGCGCAATACACTCTCCAAAGCCAATTCTATTGCTAATCATGAATTGTTTCGTAATTATATTGGACTGAGAAGCTTGGGACGGGACGTATATAGTATTGATCTCCACTAGAGTGATTGCACAATTTTGACATGTATATGTAGATTGAGTATTCTATTGCTTGGTTCCTCTGTAGATCTTCAAGTTCCTACAGGAGTATGGATTTTCTTTTATTTGTTCTTAAAATTCTCGCAAGTGTAATTGCTTGTCATAAGTTGAGATTAGTTATATGTAGAAAAAGATCACGACTGTCTTCATGGCTTATGTCTTACACTTTCTTTGCATCAGGTTATATTAATGAGCGGTCTAAGCAATAATGCGCTGGCAGAACTGTCATCTGAAAGGCTGTATGATGATCGAATTCCACATTTTTGTAATATGCTTAGATTTGCTGTTCTTAAGAAGAATAGCTCTTTAATGGCAATTGGTGGCCCATGGGATTCAATTGATGGTGGGGATCCATCGGTTGACGAGTCATCTCTACTTAGAACGGCTCTGAGGTTTGTCCTTCAACCTACTTTCTACAAGTTGAATCATGATTCTTGTCTCCACTAAAAGAGATTTAAATTTTAGGTATGCTAAGGATGTAACAAATCTTGATTTGAAGAACTGTCTACAGTGGAACCGTTTTCTTGAGGTATTCAACGTGTTGTTTCTTTTTTTGCAAGGAAATTTGGTTCAGTGGTTTGACCGAAGTGTAAAAATAGGTTTATTATACTTGGCTGCACAGAGATAGGAGCCTATTGATGTGGTTGGGGACTAGGATTCTCTTATAAACTTTATCCATTTTCCCCTTCCTTTGCATTGAGAGGATATATGCTTGCATCCCTAGTTGTGTAAAGTTGACATGCCATGGATAATCTCATATATAATCATTGTTTGTTTGTTTGTTTGTTTGTTTGTCTATTTTGGTTACATTAGAATAGTTTTAAAATATGTTTCTGCTAACTATTGTATACTATTAGCAATTATATGTGGCTTGAGAAATAAGATAGATTTACCTTATGCTGTGAGCCTGTGACATTCATCTCTGGTCTCCTCTTTTACTTATACTTCATGAAATGCTTTATTGATTAGAAATGACAAAATCCAGATACTTCATTATTTATTGGTTTTTTGAATCACCCTCTGGAAGTCCCAAGGACAAACAAATCAAAGAATTTTGACGACTTGATTCCTTCTATGATCTTACTACATTTTGTTGGAGATGTTGCTGACATTTATCCTCTATTGTGCTTTCTGTTTTTGTGGGCTGTGTGGGCAGTGTTCTAATTTGTGATTTGTGGGAATTGTTTATATTTTCTGCATACAGCTAATGTTAAGGTAAACAATACCCAATAGCTAGACTGTAAACAAAGCCCAAAAGTTATTATTATATATAAAGAAAACTGCTGGGGGTTTTATTTGGTTTCTTAAGGTAATATAGTAATCACCTGTAATGTATGTCTTTGGTTGTATACAATTCACTGGCTTCCAGGTCTTGTTTCTCAAGATTCTCTTCTACAGTGTAATGAAATTTCTAGAAAAAGGTGTCTCATGGGGGTGCATGCATACTTTACTTTTTTTGTCCTGTATAAGTGTTTCTTGATGCTTATGAAAGACAGCTTGTGTTATTGTTAGTGATATCTGTTTAATTAGTTTGATGTTGCTGGTCAGGTTTCTTTGGTAGTCTTAGTTTGATTAATATTATGCCAAGTCGGAAATCGTCCAGGGTTGGTCAACTGATCTACATGATATTTTCTCTCGACTGTTTTACTGATTTTGATCCATGTTTGCTTGATATAAAACTGCTTGTTGTTCTGCAGGTTCATTACCACAGATTGGGGAAGGATGGGCTATTCAGCCATAAAGAGGTAACTGTGTTTTACGTTCCAGATCTCTCTGAGTGTCTCCCTTCACTAGATTCATGGAGAGACCAGTGGTTAAATCACAAAAAAGTTGTCGCTGAGAGGGAGCGAGTGCAGACTCTAAAGAAAGAGGTATGTTGTTGCCTCATATTGTATGTCTCTCTTTCACTGTGATGTACCTTGTTGGTAAATTGCAAGCTAAATATTCTTATTTTCTCCAATCTTTGAAACTGGGCCTGAGTTAATTTTTTGTTCTCATTTGTCTCCCATGGAGTACAGTAAAACAAAGTTGACCGCTGCATATTTGGCAGCATGAAAGTACAAACTCCTTCATTTCTCTGTTAAATGTTCAGAAAAATTGATGCATAGTAAAGTCAAATATCAACTGTGAAATTTCCAATGTGTAAACTAAAGTCAAATATCAACTTGTAGCATTTACATTTCTAACATAAATAACGATGAAATCAATGATCTTAGATTTGGGGTATACTAAATCCGCATCCAATAGTGCTAAAATCATTTTTATAAAGCCCATAAAACCCTGCAGAGAGGGTTCGAGTTTGTACTCAAGTATTATGAAGAGCTGGGACTTGTGTTTCATGTGCATCATCTTAAGAAAAAAGGTAACAGTAGTAAGAGCTCCAATGTTGCCAAGAGATTTATAAACCCAACAATATCCTTGCATATACAAGTGGTCGATAATATATACACTCAAACATCTGTTGAGAATTTTCTTTACAAAGTTGGTTATTTCTTATGTTTGGAAATGATACTTTGAATATACGCTTCGCTTTGAAAAAAATATACCCAAGTATGTTGTATGCTTCTCACTCCTTCAATGCTATCACTTTTGTAGTGCAAAACAACTCCAGTGGATCTGGTGCCAAGGTCCATTGCGTAGTAAAATTTCTGATATTAACTGAAGTCAAGTGCGATTTTTTCGGGCTTGGGTTCCTTGGGGGTTTTTATTTTGGTGACTAGACCTCTGATTCCTGTTCAAAAATTTTTTTGGACCTTATCTTGTCACAGAACATAGGTTAAAATGAAGCTGAGATAGTTCATGTTAATTCAAGAAGCCTCACGAAATTAATTCTAGCCATGTTGACAATAATTCAATACCGAGTGGATGAACAAAATCAGTTCGCTGGTATTTGGCTGATTGGCTTTCTATATTGCCTAAAAGAGATTCTGTAGCAAGTTTTAAAACAAAATAAAATATAAGTGCTTCTCTGTAAATGTTTCCTCATGGCTGTTAATTTTGGATCACTGCTCTTCCAATATGCAACAACACTTTTGTTTTATGTAATGTAACCATCACTTATTGTTTTTCTGATATCAGGCAGCTAAAGACAAGGAGGGAAGGTCAAAAGGTAATATATAGTAACAGTGTATACTGCATCATTTGGTTGTTCCACACACTTCTACTCAAATCTGTTAATTTATGTAGATAAGAAGAAAAGTGAGCACCCAAAAGATGGTATGGAAAAGTCTGAAGTGCAGAACAAGACAGTGTTGTCATCTTCAGCAGAGTCTGGTGATGGCAGTAGTAAAAAGGAGATAGATAAAGGAAATTTGTCTTCTAAAGAGGAAAAAGATAAAGAAGTTGAAAACCAAGATGTTGTTGAAAGCGCCGAGGGAGATAAAATTGTGGGAAAGGAGGCTCCTGGGGAAAATTCGAGTGCTCAGACAGCTGTTATCACCAAACCTGCTGGAAAGAAGAAAATTGTTAAGAGGATTGTCAAGAGAAAAGTTGCCACTAAGAAAGTGGCCACAGAAACTACAGCAAAACAGAATGATGAGGCTGGCAAAGAGGGTGTTGAAGGAGGGAGTAGTGTTACTGATGTTGAAAAGCAACCTGATAGCTTGTCAGCTGATCCTCCTTCCGTGAAAACCTTTGTAAGAAAGAAAGTTGTAAAAAACCCAGTTAGTTCTGCTGCAGAAAATGACGACTGTACAACCCATGATGTGAATATAGGCAAAGAAATTGAGAGTACTGAAAATAAATCTGAGGTAAAGTCAGAGGCCATGACCCAAGCAGGTAGCACAAAAACTATAGTAAAGAAAAAGGTAATCAAAAGGGTGCCAAAAAGAAAAGCTTCCACAGTAGATGCGAATGACAAGAAGTCTGAAGATGGTGAGAAAATCATCGTTCAGCCAGAGCATAACAAGGAGGTACAGCATGAAGAATCCAACCAAAAGCAGGTGAGTGAGGATGACTCGAAGGACAAAAGTAGTCCGAAGGCTAAACAGGAAACTGATTCTTCCGAGAAGGACAAAGAGCAAGAGAAAATTTCCGCCACTAATGAATCTTCTGATAGTGCACAGCAAAAACTGCAGCAGAAGGATAGTGCTGGAAAATTGAAGGAGAAGGAAGAGTTGAAGGACAAGAAAGAAAGAAAAGACGACGTTAAAAAAGATGGCTCAAAAAAGAAAGAGGCTAAAGTCGTGCAAGAAAAGAAAAGGAGCGAAGAACTTCCTCGACATCCTGGATTGCTCCTTCAAACGAAAGGGTCTAAGGATTTAAAAGTAGGTCATTATTGTCATATAACTAACTTTGATTTTCCTGTGTTCGGTGTTATAGGCTTGCTCTTATAACATTTTTCTTGGTATCACAGCTGCAGTCGTTATCACTTTCATTGGACTCACTACTGAATTATAGTGACAATGACATTGAGGAATCTACTTTTGAGGTGTGCTTATATTTTTCTATTCTCACTTTTAAGTTTGCACCAAGACTCTGCTGCTATATACTGCAAAAGTGCTTGAAACAAAAAATCCCTGTAACTTGTAAGTTTACCCTCATATGAGTCTTAACTCCTGTATATTTTCTCTTGAAATTCTTGCAGTTGTCATTGTTTGCGGAAGCCCTATATGAGATGCTTCAGTACAAAATGGGTTGCCGCCTTCTGGATTTCCTCAAGGTTGGAATTGAGTCATTAATCTTGTGAGTATCAGTATTTAGTCTTCATATTTTGCCATTGCTTCTTAGCCTCTTTCCTGTGGCTTGCAGAGGTTGCGTGTTAAATTTGTGGCAAAGAGGAATGAGAGCAAGAGACGCAGAGATGAAACTTCCCTGAAGAAAAATGGGGAAAGTTCATCTAGCAAGCGTGCTAAGACAGATGTAGCTGTTGAGGAAGCCAAACCAACAAAACCCGAGAACAACGATACACAACAAGATGACGTTACTGATATCAAGGAAGATGCTAAAGCTAATGAACAAATTAGTAATGAGGTTAAGATCGAAGATGTGCCTTCATCTGAAAAAGAAAAAGACATTCAGGATAAAATTATTGAGGAAGTAGAAGAAGAGGAAGAAGAAGAGGATCCTGAGGAAGATGAAGAAATGGCAGAGGAAGATGAAGTAATGGCAGAGGCAACTGAGACAAATCCTCATGATGATGTGAAGAAAGAGGTATAGTCATGCTTAATTTTTTTTTAAAAAATGTGTGTTTCTATATATGTCTTTCAAATTCTTTATCTCTTGTACTATTTAAAAGAGAATTACCTTGAGATAGTTGTGATGCCTACAATTGATTTTAAAATAAACGTACTATGTCCTAGTAGTAGTTATTAGATCAAAATTGGTTGTTATTACAATTTACAACAGATAACTATAAAAAAACTATAAGAAAAAGAAAAAAAAAACATGAAATATTGAAAAACCATGTATAATTCACCCTTAAAACATAAAACGAGTACGCTAGTATTTGGTCAATAATACTAGTCATAATTATAAAAAATAAAGGATATACGACAAAAGAAACTGGCAAAATATAAAGCTAATATGCAACAAGTAAATGCATTTCAATATGTTTAAGTAAAGTTACGTTTAGAGCACCTGCTTCTATCCGAAGTAAATTATCTTGTGAATCATTTATCAACGCAGAGCAATGTTGAAGAGGTAAAAGCCGATGGCATTGCTGTTGGTGAAGATGTTAGCCAGAAGGAGCAAAAAGAACAGGAAACCGAGAAGCAACCTGCTGGCCAAATCACAATTTCTGAGACCAGCAATAAAATCAAAGTGGAAAAGATTGAATCAGAGAAAAAAGGAACTCCAGGTGCTATTGATAAGAGACTTTTACAGGTACAATCAGCAATTGATCTCTTTCCACTGCTCATTCTAACCTTGTAAATGTTTTCAAATTGACATTTTGCCTGTGTTGTCTTTCTGTTGAGAGTAGGCTTTCAGGTTCTTTGACCGTAATCGTGCTGGATACATCAGGGTAAGTAACATAACCCTATGCTTCTCCCATTTGTTCTCCGCCTGGTGCCCAATATTGTGACTGCTCATGTTATTCCTCTTTGTTTGGTCCTTTTCTTCCCAGGTCGAAGATTTGAGGCTGATCATTCATAACTTGGGGAAGTTCCTTCCGCACCGTGATGTCAAGGTTAGTGCTCTGTGACTATTACTTTGACATCATAAATTTACTGCACGGAACAAGCCCTGATCAAAATGTTTCTGTGAACAGGAACTCGTGCAAAGCGCACTCTTGGAGAGCAACACTGGAAGAGATGACCGTATTCTGTATGACAAGCTTGTGAAGCTGTCTGATGTCTGAATGTCTGAAATTAACAAGCGACTTTCCATCGCCGTATTAGTTCGAGATCTTTGTAGGATATTTTCATGATTCTGAAGGGTGGCTCACATGAGGTTGCAGGAATTGGGAGTTAGATTTTTCGACACTGGATTTGGAAGTTAGATTTTTCAGATAGTTAAATTTGGATTATATGTGCAGCACAGCACAGCACAGTTTTATATGTTACCTTGTTCCAGTTATTTAACTAGTTTAACATTTAAAACATGTAGTTGGGTTGGATGATGATAATCTTGTGATAGCATGAAACTAAACATTTTAGGCCATGTATGCTGTATGTTTTTTTAATTTTTTTAATCGGCAACTATTATTACAAGTATAAACTAACTTCATATCAAGTAAATATTACTGTAGTCGTGCATGTTGTAGTAGGGTGTTCTTCTGTGACTTCATGCACTGAAAGTTCGCACAGGAGACTTTCTACAAAAATTATTTAGGAGTATCTGACCGTGTCAAAAAAATCGAAAGCGTCATGTGTGATTAG
>JAYMSL010003212.1:0-12804 GCA_036897195.1 Plantago coronopus | reverse complement strand
ATTTTATAAATTTATTTAATTTTATTTCCCCCCCCCCACCTTTTCATTTTCCATAATTAACCAATCCTCCCCCCCCAACCTCCCCCCCCCCAACCTTCCTCCCCCCCTTTTTTTTTTTAAAAGGGAGCTGTGAGGTTCGTCCATGGCGGAGCTCCGCCATGGACAGCTTCAAAGCTTCGTCCATGGCGGAGTCCGCCATCGGAGCTTTACATCTCCGCCATTGGAGCTGTTTAGAGCTCCGATGGCGGAGCTGAAACATTTTTTTGGTAATGAATGGAAAATCAAAAAACTAAAAAGCTCCGATGGCGGAGTTGAGACACCATTTTCCTAATTTTGACCATCTTATTAATTTTGACTTTCTCTAATCTCTTTTCTTATATCTCTCACATTAGTATCTCTTACTATCTTAAAGCAAACACATTGAAATGAGTTGGGACATCATTTTCCTAATTTTAACCATCTAACTACTTTTGACATTTCCTTATCTCTTCTCTCTTATATCTCTCACATTAGTATATCTTACTAGCTATCTAAAAATTAAACACATTTGGAGTTTGAACACCAATTTTCTATTTTTTTTACCATCACTTATTTTAGAGTACTATTTAGTATTTATCTAAAATAAAAATACTTTAAGTTAGTTATAATATCAAAAGTTGATTTTGATTAATTCTCCTATTTTAACTTTGAAAATAGTTATACAATGTAGTTATTATATCAAAAGTTGTGATTATTACAATTTATACAAAAAAATATTTATGGAAAAACCAAAAATTAAATAAAAAATCATAAAAATACTAAACAACATAAATATTGAAAAATTACGTAAACTTCACCATATAAATAAAACGAGAACGCGAGTATTCGCGTGCCAATAATACTAGTGTATGTAAATGTGCAGTCTCGTCCACGATAAATCAGTCCAAATTGAAGTGATACTGTTTGTCCTTTTTTTTGGACAATTTATGCCAACTAGGTGCCGAGTCCGACCCGTAATTTTCCCATGAAATTGCCTTCATCAATTGGGCCAATTGGCAGGGCTCGCAAGATTTCAGCCCGCAAGACACGACACTAGTTCAACAAGATAAAGTAGAGCGCCAAAACATCAAATTCTTCCCGCCAATATTAAACCCAATCGAAGAAAAACAAAAGCAATAGCAAAAATCCAAGTTCTAAGTTTTTCTCTCCCTAACAGTCATCGGAACCCTAAAGGCGTTAAGCTTTCAATCGGAAGACATGGAAGACGAAATCAAATCCGAGTTCACCAATAACGGATTCAGTTTCGACGACGAGGCAGAAATACTCCCCAAATGTAAGCTACTTATCTCATCTCTCAGTCTCAAATGCCCTAGATTATACTGCGGTATTCTCCATTTAGATAATTATACTCTATCCTTGTTGATGTATATTTTCAGGTGTGACACTGTGCATACAGTACAATCTCAGTGCGTCAGATCTCGTTTCTAATTGGGAAGTTTACTCTCTCAACAGGTAGATTCATTTTTTGAGAATGGTGGATTTCTGCTTGTGTATTTCGAAGATGCATTATACAATTAGGCATTTTCTCATAGCTAATTTATTGCGGATCATAGCTAATGAAATTTATTGTCATAGCTAATTGGAAAGTTTACTCTCTAACAGGTTTTTTTGTGTGTGTGGAGAATAGTGGATTGCTATTTGATTGTTAAGGAGCTTTCTACAATTAGGCGTTTTCGATCTTCTCTAGCAGCATTGATTTGAAAATCTGCATTCTGATATCATGAAATGGGTGCTTCCATTGATTTTTGGGATGGATTATGGAATTTAATGTAAAGGGAGTGGGAATTTGAGAGTACTTTATTTGACCTGTGCTACACATTTTTATTTGTACGTGTGGCTTTGTAATGGTGGTTATTGTTCATACAGGGGCCTAGAGCTTACGGTTCAAAGCTCCCATATGGGTGCATTTCTACAGCAACTGCAGAATGAACAGCTCAATAAAGTCAAGGAGAAACAGTCCGGATTGCATTTGTACTCAAATGAAATATCCATGTAAGTATGTGGCAGAACAGCTACACTTTTTTGTTAATTGGTGTTATGTGATTTCAGCTTTATCATGTTCTATACATGTATTCCTCTGGAGTTGGCATACCTGCCTTCGCTTTGTTTTCCATTGAAACTGCTAGTTGTCTGAAGTATACTATTCGGCTTATAGATTTTCTATTCATTTTCCTGAAAGAGATTAAGAATTTGTTACTACTCGTTTGCTTCCTGGACATTTCCAGTACCAAAAATCAATAACTGATTATCTTCGTGGTGTTATAAAAGCTAGACTACAGGAGATTCTTGTAATTGTTTCAAACTTGTCGCGTACTCAAGTTTTGTGCTGAAAATGTTCACTTTCCTTACTGTGATACTGCCTTTCAATCGGGAAAAGCGTCTCTTGTCTGAAGCTAACATGTTAATCTGCATGTATTAATTAGGACATTCGATGTTGATGATGGAGAGATGAATGTCATGCCTGATACTCCCACTGAGAGACCCACTAAAACACCTGAGAGACTGTATGATTCAGCACAGAGAACTAATGGAAGCAAATTTACATTTGAAAAACCTTTAGAATCTGTGACACCTTTTGGAACTAGAAAGAACAAGTTTGTTGTCCAATCTACACTAAATGAGAATGTCAGTACACAGATCACTGAAATGGCTGAGGATCATACAAATTCCGAGGATGATATCATCAAGAGAATCCAACCCATCAAAAAATGTTCTTTGCGTATCATCAGATCGCAGCCTGAGCCAGGATGCAGATTCATGTATGATAGAATTGAAGACAAGGTAGTGAATTTATTGTTCTCAATGAAAGTATATTTTGTACCTTCAGTGCAAAAGTTTAATTTGACTTTTGTGATTCAGTTCAATTTCCTTGAAAATCGCATCAGAAAGAGAGCAACAGCCCATGTCTCCTCTGGGCTATTCGAAGAACCGGTTGACCCTTCAATTGCTTACCAGGTAAATTAAGAGCTGCATTTTTAAGAGGCTCTTATCAGACCCCAGTACATATTCAAAGCATAAGGAAATTTGTAACGTAGAAGGGCTAGTATTAGTTTCATGCTCCACCTCCTGAGTTCCAAAAATAATGTTAAATACCATGGTACTCGCTTATTTTGTACCAGAAAAGTATATTTGCTGTTGGCATGATCTGCTGTGAGGGAGATGGGCGCCTGAAGGAAAAGCCTGTTTTGCTGCAAAGCAGGTGAACAGCTGTTAATTATTCTCGTAGTTGCTTTTAGTAGTATAGTGGTACTTCCCAGTCATAAACAAATACTCCACATATATGCTATATATACTCCTGACCAGTTTATTAAGTGAGCGATTCCCAATACTTTTCCATCAGATTGACTTTAATACCTAATATGGCAGACCTTAATGAATATAGCCAACATTATAATTGTTGAATGGCTGTGAGTTATCACACAATATTAAATGTTGCACATAACTTGAAGTGTGGAACTACAAATGTCGCACCTTTTCTGGTAATCTTTTCATACTTATAATGATTTTCTTTTATGTTTTCAACAGTGTTGAACACTCTGGGGGGCAACGTGTTCGTCTTGACTTGCAAAATTTAGATCAGCTTTCTATTTTCCCAGGCCAGGTTTAGTGTGTGACCTTTTCCGAAGCTTCCATTTCTCAAAATCTTATGTCGCACAGGATCACAACCACCTTGTAAGTAATCTTTGTCATTTACCATACAGGTGGTCGGCATTGAAGGAAACAACCCCAGCGGACACTGCCTTATTGCATCAAAGATAATTGATCATGTTCCTTTGACTGAGAATCCTATAGAGCAGCGTTCTGCCAAAAGACAATCCATGGATCAGAGTATCCAAATCGATCAATCCCACAATATGCAAGAGCTATCACTGGTAAGCATTTTGTTAAATAGTACAAGGAAAAATCATTGTTTCCAGTGTATATTCTGCAGCTGGAATTAACCATCACATTATTAAATAAAAATAGGATTATTGCCCAATTTTTCCATTCTGATGTATAGTTGACTTAAGCAAGCTAGATAATTAAATCAAAGGTACTCTATGGAAATTAGTTGTGCATTTCCAATGAAAAAGCAGATACTCCTAATATAATCACTTTTTTTGCTCCTTAAAGTTGATCATCCTGATAATTATTATCCCATCACAAGAATTGAAACAATTGTGTGTTTTATAGGGATCCTGCAATTAGTTATTGATTTGTAGTATAATACTTCTCTTACTGTTCTACAAATGATGAATTCCATCTCCAGAATGTAAGTTACACAAGCATGGTTTTGTTGTGATCCTACAATTATTCATGATACAGTATGAAACTTTCATTACTGTTCTATAATTAATCTTAAGCTTCTTTTCATCTCTGCTTTCACTTTATGCAGATCATTGCGGCAGGCCCTTTTACTACAAACGATAACTTGTTGTTTGAGCCTCTAATTGAGCTGCTAGCTTATGCACGACGAAAGCAGCCTCAATTGCTTGTCCTGGTGAGACCACTTTTACCGTGTTTATCTTACTCCTCATGTTGGTTAGTGATTATGGAGTAGTCTCTTACTTGGATTTGCTTTGACAGCTTGGTCCATTTGTCGATTCTGATCACCCAGAGATCAAGAAAGCGGCAATGAATCAAACATTTGACGAAATTTTTCGCCTTGAGATCCTGGGAAAGGTAACTAAAATTAAACATTTCATATAATGTTGAATTTATGTATTCTACTCTGATTCTGAGGTTTTCTTTTGTTCTGTTGATTGTCTATAATAGCTTCAAGATTATGTTGATTACATGGGTTCCACAGTGCGGGTTATGGTGATGCCATCTATCCGTGATGCTAATCACGATTTTGTTTTCCCTCAAGTGAGCATGTGTTTATATTTACTCTGGGCTCCACAAATGCTGATTTTTCCTCCTATAAAATAGTACACCAAGTACAATACTAAATTGTTTCTCTGATTTGTATTGGCAGCCTCCTTTTGATGTTCATCCCAGTGATTTCAATAATCAGGTACATTGTTATTCGTAAGTGTTAATTGGATACCTATTAGGTAGTAGTTCCGACTGTGACCTGCTAATATATATATTCTTCGTTTTACCAGATCCACAGCATCTCCAATCCAGGAATTTTTTGTGCTAATGAGGTACACCAAATATGTTGACCGAATCTTTTTATTTCTTTGTATTGTTAATAGGGTTTGCATGTGTTTCTGTTGTTTTGAAAATATCTTTCCACCCATAAAGACTGTAGTTTTCGAGTATCATGAAATTGTGATCCTGGGAAATTGTTTATAACTACCCTAGAAATTCTTATAATCGCTTTAGTAGATTGGTTTTGTTTATATCACCTAAAGCATTTGGACCTTATTAGATTGTGTCTTCTGAGTGTATATGTAGTTGATGGACCATTGACTGGTTTAACACTAGTGTTCACCTTAGCAATTTGTGTAGTTTACCTGTTCTTTCTCAGATTTAAAATGCTTAAACCCAGAAAACTGCATCTACCTATGTAAATATTATCAACTTAGGAATGTATTTGTGGAGTTTGTATTTCATAGACCTAAGGTTACAGTGGTGGCTATCATTATGATGTAGTCCAGCTGATATGGTTTCAATTCGTTGATATGCATTTTTTTATGAATTATCTTTCTGATTTACAGGTGAAAATTGCCTGCTCCACAGTGGATATACTAAAGCATCTTAGTGCAGAAGAAATCTGTAGAAATCCGCAAGGAGGATCCAAACAGCGCTTAACTAATCTAGCAAAGCATTTATTGAACCAAAGCAGGTGTGTTCAGACAATCATCATTTAACCACTGCAGTTAGATATTGGTTAATGATGCATATGTTGTCCTATGTTCATAACAATAGTCATTCTCTAACCTTTTTAGTTTTGAACAGCTTCTATCCTCTATATCCACCAGCTGAAGACGTTCCTCTGGATTATTCCTTAGCACGGGAAGCTCTTGATATTTCATCCGTTCCAGATATACTCATTTTACCTTCAGACTTGACTCATTTCATAAAGGTTAAATTTCATTCTGCACAAAAAATCCAATAAACCCCATAAAGATGCAGGAACACATATCAACTGATCTCTTAAGATGTGTAATCACAATTTTTTTTCTCTGTGAAACAGTTGCTCCCGATTGGCGAAAGAAATGATGGAGAAGAACAACCTAACTGCATATGCATTAATCCTGGTAGACTTGCCAGAGGTGAAGGAGGGGGGTACTTTGCAGAGATAAACTACCAAGGGACTCCGCTTTCTTCTAGTGCATCAATAATCCGCATATAGTGCTTCACCACTGTTTCCTATGTCCTGCATCTCCCAACTTAACAGCAAAAGTAAAGAACTCAGATGATGACTCGAACCAGTTCTCGACTCTTGACAAAGGAATTGACAGGTGCCCTTTTAGTTTTACTGTATATGCAAAGGTGTTTTATTATGTAGTGATGAATTGATCTATAGATTTATTTCATGCTTTCATGGTCTGCCTAATGATTGCTCTCTCCAATTTGTATGAGGCGATGCCTGTAATTGAATCATCTTGTATATTAGTTAGTCAGTAGTAAAATATCACCATTTCCTTGTTTTTTTTCCTCACTCAATTAGTTTGTATCATCATTCTTCATCTGTATGCTTGTGCCTTTGTGGACCTATTATAAGGTCATGCTATAGCATTATCATATTATCTTGTTGGCAACATCTGTTTGTGAAGGAGAGCAAGAAACAGAGAATAAGCTGCTATAAATTCTTTTACACTGCACATTACATTTAGTAGCATAATTAGTGGGCACTGCACATATTTACAGCAATTAGAGTATAGTCTAACTCAATTTCCCCTGCTTCTTTCTTCTTTCCCTATACAAATCAATCCACAGATGTAGAACCCACAGTATACTAAGCCCAATCCCAGCTCCTATAACCACAATCCATGAAATCCAACCCCATTTAGGAATCACATCATCAGCTAGACCACTATTAAAAAACACACCTATCTTATACACAAACATAGGTCCAAGAATCCCTCTCACCACACTGTAGTATGCATAAAACACAGGTGACAAGAGCTCCAACACTCTCCTAGCCTTCTCTGACTCGACCTTCTGGTACCTGGCAAGGCTCCAGGTATTCTGACATGTAGTTGTAACCTCGGCAAGAGCAAGTACACCAAGAATTGCCACTGCCCCATGTCCAAACAGATACCGGCACGTTGCAAGCACATAAACTGTAGCCAAGTGGTGTGCAATGAAGAGCACATCTCCAGGTATGAAGATGAAATAGTGCAACAGGTCTATCAAGAAATAAGAAATGCTGTATTCAAGAACTAAATCTTGGAAGGGAGTGTTTGGAGAACTGAAATCAAGCTCAATCTCGAACTCCTGGGACTGGAAAATCGAGAATAGAGCTAAAACTAGTGCTGGGGTGCCATGACTTAATGACATGAGGCAGCTTGATCCTTCAGGCCTGTATTTCTGGCTCCAGCTTCTGAAGATGAGAAAGTACCCCAAAAGGTACATGAAGCTGAACCACAGTATGAATACAGGAAGATGTGGGATTTCCATTGGAGTTTAGTTGCAGACTTGCAGAAATGAAAGTTTATCATGAAAAGATGTTGCTTTGTAGCAAACCTGTTTAAGTTTGACAGAGTTTTGAAGTCTGAAGCAAGCACACTATAGTTGACAACCGCACATTTAAGTTTTGGATTAGCAGGACTTGGTGGTGCAAGCACATGATTGGTTCAAGACTTTTGTGCTGAGAATATTCTTATAAATCACATCATTACCTGTAGTTCTCCAGTTATATGCATTAACTTGTATAGCATGAGTTCGTCCTGTTCAAGTAACCACTAAGCAGAATATATTCCCTGTACTCTTTTAGTACTTTAAATGATCTTTAATTAGTCTTATCTTTATCTTTAATGCTTAAAGGTTGAATTTGTGAAATTCGTTAGCTTCAAATCTAAGTTGTTTAACAATTACATATGGAGAAAAAGATAGTATTAATGTATTTTACTGTCTAGTCAAGTCAAATACTTTAAGTTATGAATTAAGAGATGTAGTGTGGGACATTTTTTTCCCAATTACATTCGAGTCTATGGACTTAGGTTTTAAAGTTCAAACAATAATTTAATTAATTTGAACTGAACTAAATTTAAGTATAAATTTATATTATGCAAACAACTGTATTAAACAAATTTGAATTGAACTCAATACAATTGAAATTAAGATGAATTTAGGTTCCCAATACATTTTTTCCCAATTACATTCGAGTCTATGGACTTAGGTTCTAAAGTCTGAATATGAACTGAACTAAATTTAAGTATAAATTTATATTATTCAGACAATTGAACAGAGAATTACTAGTTCCCAAGTAAGTTCCAAACAAATCCTGATAACAAACTTCAAGCTTTTATACTTCTATTTTAACCCCTTTTTCTCCAATAATATATCTCTATTGATATTGATGAACAATCATCAAATCATTGAATTTTTTTTTAAAAAAATAGAGACCTTCAAAATATTTCTTCCCTCTCCCCCTTCTTCCCTTATTCTTCCTTATTCTTATTTTCTTCCCTTCTTCTTCCTTCTTTTTTTAATGGAAGCCTTGATCGCAACTGCTCCGGTTAGATCTAAGCGAATTGGCGTAACAGCTCCACTAGAGCTCCCTAGCGGAGCTGTGTTCCTTAAGCTCCGTTAATGTAGTCTGCCATCTTTAAGAAAAACATAATTTCAATTTTATAATGAATTTTACTAAATAAAACTAAGGTAAAGGTGAAAATGTAATTATATAAAATGTCGAAATTGCGAATTAGTCAAAATGTTTAAGTTGAGCTTGTTATTGGTCATTAAAATTAGAATTTTGAATTTGAATGTAATTGTTTGAATTGTTGGTATCTAAATGAGAAAGTTGTAACTAAAAGGGGTGAATGTAATTATCCTTCGTCTAAAGTGTATAAAATTTTCTGTTTTTCATAGAGGTCTGGAAAGTAATCGCCAAGCCCAAATTCATCTGCAATACGAACAAACAAAAAATGTCCCGTAAAAGGAGCAAAATCGACAATGAGGACGACGAGGATGACATCTTCTACTATCGATACTCCTCCACCCCCGCTCCACCACCACCACCACCACAACCCACCACATCCAAACCCTCGCGCAATTCCGGCCCCAAATTAGCTCCCTCCAAGTCCACAGTGTACATCAGCAACGTCGATTACAATCTGACCAACTCCGATCTGCACACTCTCTTCTCCACCTTCGGAAAGGTCGCCAAGGTCACTGTACTCAAGGACCGCGATCGCAAGAGTAAGGGCGTGGCATTCATCCTCTTCGTCTCGTGTGAGGATGCGATCAAGGCTGTTAAAGGCATGGATAAGAAGATTCTGAATGGTAGAACCCTAAGTGCTTCAATTGCATCGGATAATGGGCGAGCTAAGGAGTTTATTAGGAAGAAGGAGTATAAGGATAAGAGTAGGTGTTATGAGTGTGGTGAGGAGGGGCATTTGTCGTATGAGTGTCCCAGGAACTTTTTAGGGCCGAGGGAAAGGCCGGTCGAGAAGAAAGGGCGGAGTAGAGGGGGAGGAGGAGGGAAGAGTTATATGGCTAATATTGAGGAGGAGGATGATGGTGATGATGATGCTGAAGTGGAGTTTGAGAATTGGAATTGGGCGTGGGCGTCGGCGGTGGAGACGCCGGAGGATAGGTTGTTTAATGGAGGTGGAGGTGGAGGGGTTAATAAGGAGAAGAAAGGGAAGAGGAAAGGGTGTTTTAGTGATGAGAGTGATGATGAAGACGATTGAGGTATGCAATTTCATTCATTGGTAATAAGAATGAGATTGTTCTAGTTTGCTTGACAATTTATATCATGCAATCGAGCTTGCTGGTCATGTTTGAGATGCTTATCACATTCTTGCTGTATAAGTTTCATCTTTTCTTGGATGTAATTTAGGAAGAGGATGTTCAATCATAGCTCATTAGGGTATTGTTGTATGTTGCATGACAAAGAAATGGTTAAGATTCTGGTCATAGTGGGTACTTTTTAACTGATTCTTTTGCGTTCTTCGGCTGAAACTTAGATGTGTGGTATTACTTGATTGAAATAGTATGAACTTATGTATTATATGAGAGGGCTAGTGAATCGTTGACTGTATACAATATTCAGATTATAGTTGGTTTCCAGCTCAAGCTTTCTTGCGCAATGATGGAAAAAGAACTTAGTGTGTCGAGTGACATGGATAATATATGGTTGTCTACGCTTCTCGAATTCCTGGCATTAAACATACGCGTGAATTAACTTAGCCTCGGTTCTGTATTGTATAAACATTCATGGTGTTTTATAAAAGGACAGGTGGAATTCCATTAGCTCATATGCATGGCCCCGGTGATTCGTGCTAGTTATATTCAGCATTCGGCTCCACAGTGGGGCATTTAAGTAACTTAGATGTTTGTTTTAAATTATCATCCACAGCCTATAAAAGTGCCGTCTTGTATCTGTTCGTTTGATGCAGATAATTTATAAGATTTGCATATCGAGCTAGAGTTCAATGAGCGAGCACTTTTGCTGCATGGACAATGCCTGAGCAGATTAGTACCTGTGCAAAACCAAAAAGGTGCATTTCCTATGAGATCACACACTTCACTGTAGTTCCATATTGCTTTCACTTGTGACTGCATTCTTGATGCACTCACTATTTATGCATGTATATGCCTAAGAGAACTTAGTGAAAAAACTTTTCAACTTGATATACTACTATATTTGAGTTTGAAGCATCATTTGCAAAGTAGAAAGGCCATCATGCGGATACTTAAAAACAGATCTCTACTTCTTCCAAGTTTTGTCCATTAGCCTATTCTTTGTGATTTTGCTTTTCCTGGCCATCACTCTGGTCTGTGGCCTTATTTTGACATTTGAGGCTAGAGGGCTCAAGATGGCCTTCTACAGCTGCTTTAAATTCACACTGGACTACATGATGAGCTTCGTGACTCGTGAGACAAGTAGACTTGAATATGTCTATTGACAAAAATAATATAGGAGGGAAAAAAGTGGCAGATCCAAGGAACAGAAAGTTCGGCCCTTGGTCTGGAAAGTTGACTTTCTGTGGTAGTGTAGTAGTTTATATATACTCTTCTCCTTCATTCACATTATATTTAGTAAAATCTAGAAAGAAAAAAGGACAATACTAAGTTTTCCTACGTAAGTGTATCTGAATTCTGAGAGCTAGTTAGAAATGGATATATTCTCATCACCTAAATCTGAAGAAGGTCAAGCTCAGATTTTCACATCTGTCACTGTTGAGTGTCTCCGAGAAAAATGTCGAATCAGGGTACCAAGGGTGCACCCCCATTTCAGGAATCAGCAAGCCCGCCCCAACACGTATGATCCTGTCATTGTATCATTGGGGCCTTACCACCATGGCAAACCAGAGCTCCGCCAAGCAGAAATCTTCAAGCAGCGAACTGTGGATCTGTTCGTTTCAAATAGTAGCAGTAGTAAGGACAGATTCTTTTTCTATGGGAAGATTTTGGAGCAGATTCATGAGATACGGGATTGTTACGAGGAGGAAGGTGTCCAAGAATATGATGACCTAGGTTTGGCTGGATTGATCTTTCATGATGCCTGTTTCTGGATATACATGATGCAGTTGTTGTCGTTATTTCCAAACTCAAAGGTTAAAGAATTTCTCAATCACTTTGGAGGAATTGCTTTAAGTTTGATCTACTGTGACTTGTATATGCTTGAGAATCAGGTTCCTTTCTGGATTATCAAGTTCCTGGTTTGTTTGCAATCTGATCAAGGACATTCCATTTGGAATGAAATGCTTGGCAGATTCCTAGGTACTTCGATTCCTGGGCATTGTGGGCAGTCAAATACACTTCATGTCCCAGATGCACTAAACAAGTCTTTTCACCTCTTGGATGCAATAAGGTCTTGCAAATCCATACCGATGATCGATCTCATTAAGCGCAGGGTGGTTAATCAAGGAAGCAGCAATGTTGCTGACTTGTATACGAACAAGGACTACCAATCTCTCTCCGCAACAGATCTCAAAGCAAAGGGCATTTACTTCAAGCTAAGTGACCCGTGTGATGAGAGGGCATGCTTCCGTTTCACTTCTTATCCACTATACGGAGAGGTCTATTTACCACGCTTGCACTTGTCACGAGATTTCTTTGTATTGCACTCCAACCTCATTGCATATGAGATGTCCCCAACATGTAAAGATAACAACTTTTATGTTGTTTCCTATGTTAACTTCATGAAGTCTCTACTAGAGATCCCCAATGATGCAAAGATTCTGAAGAAGGCAGCAATACTGTTGTCCAACATTGGCAGTGATGATGAAGTAATCAAGATGATCAGAGATCTTTACAGTCCAGATATAGACAACTTGGATGTGTTCTTGAACTTGAAGATAAGTATTGCGAAGCACTGCGCAAGCAAGACCAAGACACGGATGGCTGAGCTGATAAACGGCTACTTTCGCAGTCCCTGGAGTGTTGTTGCTCTGGTTACAGCTTTTTGCATTTTCCGTTTAACATTTCTCCAGACTGCTTTTACAGTCCATCAATCAAGGTAATTGTGCGTTTCAAGTAATAGTAAAGGGGAAAACACATTCTTAATACTCCCCCTGTTTCAAAAACCATTACCCATTAGACTTAGCGCGTAGTTTAATAAAATAAGTTAAAGTAATGAGGTAAAAATGAAAAAGTAAGTGAGATAGGTTTTTTTTTTTAAATGTGTGGTGATAAAGAAGTGTATTAATGTTAAAATAA
>JAYMSL010003211.1:0-12806 GCA_036897195.1 Plantago coronopus | reverse complement strand
TTATTCCTATGTTCTCTGCGATTGATTCCTCTTGCAATTGCCATGGTTTCCTTGTCAATTACACAATTCAATTGTCCAGTATTTGATGTTATTTTAACATCCCCCCTCAAGATGGGAGTGTAAATGTTTTTCATTCCCATTTTGATTATCATCCTTCTAAGATCTTCACCCGATACCGCTTTCGTAAAAATATCTGCAAGTTGATGTCTTGATGGAATAAATTCGACTTGCAGAATGCCTTCACTTACTTTATCTCTAATGTAGTGACAATCTACTTCGATGTGTTTCGTTCGTTCGTGAAACACAGGATTTCTTGTTAAGTGAATAGCCGATTGGTTATCACAAAAGATTTTGACAGGGAGTTTGATGTCTACTCCAAAATCCTTGAACAGAGCTAAAAGCCATGTTATTTCACAAATTGTGTATGCTACAGCTCTATACTCGGCCTCTGCCGATGACCGACTCACAGTTTGTTGCTTTTTCGACTTCCAACTAATTAGGGATTTTCCAAACATTATGCAGTATCCAGAAATTGATTTTCTAGTAAAAGGGCATCCCGCGTAGTCGGAGTCACTAAAAACTTTTAAATTGGTGTCCTGGTCATTACTGAGTAGTAAGCCATTCCCTATATCATTCTTGAGGTATCTAACAACTCTTAATAAGGCCTTCATGTGCTGCTTTGTTGGTTTATCCATAAATTGACTTAATATACCGATTGCATATGAGATGTCGGGCCTTGTTATAGTGAGATAGATGAGCTTTCCTAGCAATTTCCTATATTGTGTAGGATCATTAAGTAACTGCTCATTGGAGCCATCTTCGTATTGTCTCATCTTGTGGTTCTGAATTATAGGACTTATTGCAGGTTTACATGCTAATAATCCTGATTGTTCTATTATTTCGGAGGCGTACTTTCTTTGGGATAAATGAATCCCTTGGGATGATCTTGCTACTTCCAATCCTAGGAAGTACTTAAGCTCGCCAAGATCACGAATTTTAAATTTTTGTTTCAGACTTTTCTTTACTTTTTCCATTTCATCTGAGTTGTTTCCACTGATGATTATATCATCAACATAGACTAGTAAAACTGTTATAGTTTCATTTTGTTTCTTAGTGAATAATGAGTATTCACTTTTAGATTGATGAAATCCTAATGTCACCAAAAATTCAGTGAATGTTTGATTCCATTGACGACTTGCTTGTTTGAGACCGTACAACGATTTATTAAGCTTGCAAGCGTACTGAATTCGTGTTGTATCATGACCCCTGGGAAGTACGAGACCTGGTGGGATAGACATATAAATGTCTTCATTTAACTCGCCATTAAGAAAGGCGTTGTGTACGTCAAGTTGTTCAAGTTTCCAATTTTGTTTAGCTGCAATCGAGAGTAAGACTTTAACGGATGTAAGTTTGGCAACGGGACTAAATGTTTCCGTATAATCGAGACCAAATCTTTGTGTATAGCCCTTTGCGACGAGACGAGCTTTAAACTTGTCAAGAGTGCCATCCGCTTTTAGTTTAGTCTTGAAGACATATTTGCAGCCAATGGTTTTAACACGAGGCGGTAATGGAACAATTTGCCATGTGTTATTGGATTCAAGGGCTCGTAATTCATCTTGTATAGCTTGATTCCATTGTGGTTGTGTAACAGCATCATCATAATTTTGAGGTTCTTGAAGAAGAGATAAATTAATAGAGTAACATTTTTGTTGGTTAGATAGTTTATCATATCCTAAAAATTGTGAGATCGGATAAGTGGTGCCATTTTCAGTACGAGTTGCAACATTGGCATTTGGCAGATTGTAGTGATGAAAATCTTTGAGGTGAGATGGTGTTTGAATTGTTCGAGATGATCTTCTCAGAACTGGTTTTTCTAAACTTTCATCACATGAATCTTGAGCAGTGCTATTATCCACTATATCTTCTTGTGTTTCTTCTTCATTCACAGGATTATCTGTTTGTAAAGAGTCATTATCATTGACTATTTCATCTTGGTTCTGTATAAAGATATCCATGTCTTCATCGAAATCATGGAATGAATCTGGGGAGTCGTTTCCATTTTCTAAATTTGGTCTTATAAACATGTTTCTTCCTACTTGTGTAGGTGTGAAACCAGGTGAACAAATTTCAAAATTTTGTTCAATCTGATTCTTTTGAAAGGGAAATACATGCTCAATAAAATGTACATCCCGTGAGATAAAGAACTTTTTAGTCTCTAGGTCATAGCACTTGTAGCCTTTGACTCCAGAGGGATATCCAACAAACACACCTCGTTTCGAGCGCGAGTCAAATTTTCCTCTTTGTATAGGCAATGTGGAGGCGTAACACAGGCATCCAAAAACCTTGATCATGTTATAATCTGGCAGCTTTTTATACAATCTCTCATATGGGGTTTGATTTTCAAGTATTGGACTTGGAATTCGATTAATCAAGAATACAGCTGTAAGGACAGATTCTCCCCAAAAATGACGGGGTAAATTCGCAGTGAACATCAAAGAACGAGCAACATTTAAAATGTGTTGATGTTTTCGTTCTACTACTGCGTTTTGTTGAGGTGTATATGGACACGTTCGTTGGTGAATGATTCCTTTTTGCACAAGGAAATCATCGAAGTTAAACTCCGTTCCATTGTCTGTTCGAACGACTTTGACATTTGTTTTAAACTGATTTTCGACCATGTTAATGAAATTTTTCATTACATGTGGCACTTCTGATTTGTATTTGATTAAGTGTACCCAAGTGAGTCGACTATGATCATCTACGATTGTTAAAAAATAGCTTTGTCCATTTAGAGTTTTTACAGCAAATGGACCCCAAACATCGACATGTAATAAATCAAACACATTGTCAGAAATCGAAGTGCTGGAATTAAAAGAGTTCCGTTTCTGTTTTGATTGATAGCAAACATTACAGAATGAGAACTTAGTACAATCAAGAGAAGGAAAAACCTTCTTAACTAATTGAAGTCTCTGAGGAGACAAGTGACCTAGTCTATAGTGCCATATATGGCTGGAAACATTTGCCTCAGCTAGGTGATTACTGGCAAAAGCCTTCTTTGATTCAACAAAAGGTGGTGAGATGTGAGCAAAAGGTGGTGAATTCTCTTCTTCAGCTTGTATCCTCAGATGATAGAGACCATTTCTAATCTGTCCAATCTTCCTTGAAGATGTCCTCAATGGTCTTGTAGGTGCCTGAGATATTAAGCAATTATTTTTAGAGAAAATCACTTCAATATTGTTATCATTTGTTAATTTACTCACAGATAAAAGATTTATGTTGAATGTTGGTACACACAGAGCATTTTTCAATATTATATTGTTAATGTTAACTTCTCCTATATGTGTAACAGGTAAGTGAACATTATTTGGTAATTGAACTGTGCTGTGCACTTGTTTAAAATTTCCAGAAAATAATTTTTCAGAGGAGATGATATGATGTGTTGCTCCTGAGTCAATAACCCAAGGAGTGTTTTTAAATTTACCTGTACCAGATGCACAGTTAGAGGAACTGGGTGCTTGTATCATCTCTTGATTCATCTGGCCTTCATTTTTCTGTTTGTCAGCACCAATCCTGAGGTGGTGAAGTTGTTCATTCGAGAGATTTGACAGAGAGAGAGGCTCAGCACTGGTGACTTGAGAGGAACTAGCTTCAAATCTAGCATCTGAAAACCTGCCTCTTCCTCTTCCATAGCCACTTCTTCCGCCTCTGCGGCCACCACCACCTCTCCCATTATTGGGATATCCATGAATTTTGTAACAATTCTCAGTAGTGTGATTATTCATCTTACACCTAGGACAGGCATACTCCTTTCTTTTCTCTCCTACAGCAATCATAGAGGAAGCATCTTGAGTGAATGATGTTGGGAGAGAGATTCTTGCTTGCTTCTGCCTTTCTTCTTGCAAAACCAAGGAGTAGGTTTTGTCAAGAGAAGGCATTGGCTCTCTCAAGATTACAGCTCCCCTTACCAGCTCATATGAGTCATTGAGACTCATCAGAAATTTGTAGATCTTTTTCACCTCCTGGATTTTTTCAAATTTCTCTGTCAGTTGACACTTGCAAGGAGAGCCACAAGTGCAGTTGGGAATGGGCTGATAGTTGGCCATTTCTTCCCAAATGCAAGACAGCTTAGTGAAGTATTCAGTCACAGAACTTGTGCCCTGTGTGATTGCATTGAGATCTTGCTCAAGCTGAAAGATGCGCACTTCATTTGGTTCTGCATATCTGGTTTTCAGCTTATCCCATGCCTCTTTTGAGGTGTCACAATACAAGATTGTGTTTCTGATTTCAGCTGAAACCGAATGCATAAGCCATGACATGATTAGAGTGTCACATTTTATCCAAACATGATAGTCTGAGCTATCTTTTCCAGGAGCTTTCAATGAACCATCAATGAAACAGACTTTGTTTCTCAAAGTGAGTGACATAGTGAATGCTCTATGCCATGTATGGTAGTTGTTACCATCCAACAGTGGAGTAACAGCACCAGAAGCATTGTTATCAGAGTGATGCAGGTAATAGTGGCTGAAAGGATCTTCATGAGATGGTTTTTCAGATTTGGCCTTTTCTGTTATGAGTGGTGTTTGAGAAACTGGTTTGTCTGCCATTGTAGGTGATTAGGGATTGATAAGAAAGCTTTGAGGAGTGATGAAGAGACTTAGAAGAACCTAAGCTCTTGATGCCATATTAAAGAAACAGAAGAAAAGATATGGGAAATCTTCTTTCTATTTCACTGGAAGCTTGTGTTTTACAAAGGAATCCTAACAGCATATTTATAGGCAAAAGCAAGGGCATAGACATGTAATTACATGAGTTACAGTGGGGTAAAGAGTGGAACAGAAATCCTACTCTAATTCTTATCTAATTCGTGGATTACATAGAGATCAGATTCGTTCTTCAACAACTTCTTATCTGGTGCGTCTGGTGCACGCAGATCACGCACTCTTAGCCGCTCTAATATTTCCAGCTCAGACGTCTTGATCATGTGCGATGCCTTAAGCTGTTCCCCCTCTTTTCTGTTATTCCTATGTTCTCTGCGATTGATTCCTCTTGCAATTGCCATGGTTTCCTTGTCAATTACACAATTCAATTGTCCAGTATTTGATGTTATTTTAACAGCTAGCCCTACTATAAGTGCAATAATATCTGTGAGATGATGTCACTGGTGACGATCATGTTCTTTCTAAGAATATAGGCTCTAAGTTCATGCATCTTGTTTGTGATGAGAGCTATGTTCAATCTTGGAATCTTATTTCCGGCCACTTGAACACAGGTGGAGAAACAGGTGTTCTTTTATGCATCGATTTGGTATCGTAAGCTTACGTTGCTTTCTGGTAATGTCGATTTGGTATCTGGTACCGTAAGTTTGCCACTTACGGTACGGCCACTTGAACGCAGGTGGAGAAACCGGTGTTGTTTTATGCATCGATTTGGTATTATAAGCTTACGTAGCCACTTTTGGTAATGTCGATTCAGTTTCTGGTACCGTAAGTTTCTGGTACGACTGCACCGTATTGTTTCTTCGAAAAACAAATGCGTTCTCTATATTAGGTCAAAATTAAGAAGCATAACAGAGCTTTAATTAATTCACTAGATAGAGACATAGAGTTCTCAAGTGATTGCAGTTGCCCATTTTGAATAGCATAGATAGAAGAATATGCTAGGAGAACAAGACTAATTTTAACACTGCAAAAGTCTCCAACTCAGATATACCAACGCGAAAAAAGGAGGGAAAAAAAATACAATGCATGAACCACGCTAAAGTGAAAAGGTGTTCGGAGCTAAGACAAAAGAAAGATGTTCTGGATCAACAAGAGAGTCTGTGATTGTCATGACAAAATTGGTTTAAGGTAGTACAAATATTGGGTGTATCTTCTACTTGAAGCACTTGGCATCGAGCAAAGCCTCACCCTCGAAAGGCTCAGCATCTTCGATCATTTGACTCACACGTTCTTTCTGAGCTTCGTCGGTGATATCAACCTTGGTCCACTCATACAGTTCCATGTCATAGCATTCGTCTATGATAAACTGAGGAACTTCTTTCCCACGGAATAGCCATAGTCCCTTCACCTTGAATGGTCCCTGTGAGCCAATCACCAACATCTTGCCAAATGCATATTTGCGTGCCAAATCCATCCTCTGTAGGAATCCACCAACTTTGTTCAAAGTGACAAATGAGACCATGTTTTCATCATTGTACTTGTAGTCACAGAACCAAAGTGAGTACCCCTCAGGGTCGTACATGTCCCAAAATCCTGCAAATCAGAGTAAACATAAGAGCCAGGAGAAAGGGATAAATAAGGATTATACGACGCACTTCACCAGTAAGCAGATAAATCACTCTAAATATATGAGTCCTAGCTTAAGCTGTTGATTATCCTGGTTAAACACCCAAAAGCTATCTATTTTGTGATCATATTCAGAAGATTAATTATCCCAAATAAAAACAATGAAGATTAGTTGATTGATTGAGGGAGGGTGTACCTTTGATGGCAACCTCACGGAAATTGGTTTTGGTGTTGGAGTACAACCTCTTCCAGTCATCCAGAACCATGCTACTTGGAGGCAAAAGGTCCAACGGATACTTTGCTTTTGGCTTGGGGGCTTCTTCCTCGGCTACTTCTTTCGGCTTCACTTCTTCCTTCTTGACTTCTTTCTTTGGTTCCACCTTTGGCTTAGCAGCTTCTTTAGTCTGTGCAGGTTTCTTGGATGCGACAGGTGGAACAGATTCCGCTTGTGCAACATCACCGATAATCTTCTTGAAATTAGGTTGGTTGACCATGGTCCAGAAGTACCTCTCAACATGTGGGAACTCTTTGGTGAAGCTCTTTGTCATGACTGCTTTGAAGCCAATGCTCAGATTACATACCAGAACAATGTCAGCTAGGGTAACACCATGACCAACTAGGTATGTGTTCGAGGCAAGGTGACTGTTCAAAGCTTCCAGGGCTCTCTTTAGGCCAGCAATGGCAGCTTCCTCTGCCTGTAATCAGGTTGGCAGAAATGTTTCATGAGTTGGATGAAATGTAGATGGAAGTATGGAACAGTTCAAAACAAATAATATCAACTTTCCAACCCCAAATATAAGAGGTGTATATAAAGCTTCTTTCTACAACCCCTGACTTGTGTACTTTCTAGCAATACAAGATTTCACTGGATATCTTTCCTCCATATCCAGAACAACCAGAATCAAAGTGTAGGCAAAAAAGAAAAAAGTGAAATGATCTTGATTAGTTTTAAGGGAAGCAGATTCATAACTAGGGAGAAAATCGGGGATTTTGGGATTAAACCGTGAAAAGACCCACAATAGCAGTTGCAAAATTTTCAAATAATACTTAAGCTTAGAAGTGCCTCCTAGAGCTCTAACATACCGGTGCAAGGTATTGACGGTAACCAAGTCGTGGATATAACCAGCCCGCAATACCGGCATCAATCTCAGTAGCAGAAAAATCAATCCATTGCTCAACGTGGCCCTGAAACAAGCCATGAAAAGATAGGCAGCAAGATAAGTAACTTTTTCCATACACAAATAGAAACACTAAATTTCTAATCACCAGTGCATCCTAGTTATTAGAAACTAGGAAAATATTATATGACTCACATAATCAATTGGTGAGGAGCCATATAGGGGGGCATCAGCCTTCAATCGAGCCACTGTAAAAACCAAGCATATAAAAGATCAGCATAGTATCACCACACAAAAAATCAGGTAGCACAAAAGAAGAAAAGAACTGTCGGTTTACCATAGCGTGCAATCGCATTGCTCTCAAATATTGCGCCTTCGGGAGTTTCAAGCACAGGAACCTAGAAAAGAAAGTAAAATTTA
This sequence comes from Plantago coronopus, assembly GCA_036897195.1. Lineage (NCBI taxonomy): Eukaryota > Viridiplantae > Streptophyta > Magnoliopsida > Lamiales > Plantaginaceae > Plantago > Plantago coronopus. The sequence goes on along the minus strand of JAYMSL010003211.1, from coordinate 4,984 downwards.
GATAACATGATATACAATACATATCTTGCACAACTCCACTATGTTCCAAGTTATCACCTTTCCAATAGGGTTCATCTTAAGGAACTCAGGAGTTTTGTTTGAGACACCCATCTGGAAATCATTTGTCAGTTCAATCTTAACACCACAGTACTCTGCAGCAATAAGTGCCTTGTATGCATTTTTGTTCGTGCCAGATGCATGCAGAACCTGAAGAGACAACACAAATATATTCAAACCCGGATGGTGATTGGTGAGGATACCCTCAAGTTTATAGAAACAACTAAAATAGAAAGGCAAACAAAACTAGCTTCGAGATATGATTATGTCTATCTATACAAGTGAAAAGACACTGCTGGCAAAAGGGCTACGTTTTAAATACCTCAGTATCAAGTATCAACCTTTGTACGCAGATTAAAAAAAAACTAGCGATCATGAATCAGACTCCAAAGAAAGTTATTTAAACTTCAATTGCTAATATTAATCGATCGAAACATCATCTCAAAAGTTAAATAAAAATCCATTCTTTATACAAAAAAGACTAAAACCGCACAATGAACACAGAAGTATATACCTTTGATGGTACATACAGCAGATAGAAAAGGGGAAACAGACCCAAAAACAAGCGATCAACTATCGGACTCGAAAAAACTAATCAAAACTTCAATTGAGAACATTAATCCAACAACGTATCAGCTCAAAAACCAAACAAAATTTCAATAAAAAACTATTCTTTATCGAGAAAAAAAAACACTCAAACAGCATAATTAACACGAAGTATCAAACTTTCTTTCTGCATACAAAAAACAGAAAAAAGGGACCAAACGATAAACGAATGATCACCAATCGGACAGAAAAAACAGCAACCCAAGCTCCAATTGAGCAACATTAATCCAACAAAGGATCTCAGCTCGAAAAGCAAACCAAACTTCAATAAAAATCTTTCTTTATACACAACCCAATAACAGATCTACCACAGACAGCTCACAAAGAGCAGCAATCAGCAGGAAAACTTACCAGAGCCATGGCTTCCGAATCAAATCACTGGTTCACACAAATCTGAAAAACCAAATTATAAAATCCAAATCAATCTTAGAGAATTGCTGAACTAGTGAAGATAAAGAGAGATTTGGATGATTTGGAGGAAAGAGAATTACCTGTTGAGGTAATCGAGCAATGTGGTGTCACGAGAGTGTGAGTCTGTGGGTATAAATCTGAGGTTTTAGGGTTTCGGGAAGAGGGAGGAGTATATATAACGATGCAAACTAGAAAAGTATCTTTCTCACTAGAATTTGAATATGCTTCGACTTGTAATTTTAATTTATTTTTTACAAAATATAATTTCTCAAACTATTAAATAATTACATTTCCGTTCTAGTTAATTCTACTTAAGTTCAAATTAATTTAAGTTTGCTTATTTTAGATAATTGTAAATCAAATCCATTGAAATCGATTTAATTCAAATTAATTAAGTTTAGTTAAAAAAAATTAAGACACACGACTTAAGTGCGGCTATTCTAATAGTAGCTACTAATTCGACTAAGCATAGTTAAGGTTCATACGCTTGCCATTTGATTTATCATTTTTTTTCCCAGCTAAATAGATTAATTCTCACAATCGATAGAAAATTAAAAAATTTGTAGGCGTCGATTATAAAGATCAAATGAGTAGTAAAGAAACCCGAAAATAATACTCAATTAATGTATTGAGAATTTTATATCTTTTCAAGTACTTTACAAGTTTCATAAAGATTTTGTTTTAAATCGTCAATGGTTAAACAGAATATGTGTTGTAAGTCAAAATATACTGATCATAAGCATAAGTGCCAACTTACAATATAAGAGTAGTCAAGTGGTAAGAGTGTGCAGCGACATATGAGATCTAAGGATTTATAAGGTTGGTGTAGTTCTATTTGGAATTATAAAAACGTATATGTGAGTGAGGTTCAGTTCAATTCACCTTAAATTCCCTGAACTGAACTAAATTTATATATAAATTTACATTAATAAACATGAAGTGAACTCAACACAACCGAATACATCTGAAACTTAGGTGAATTCAAAATAGCCTGATAATCAACAAAACTCTCCATCTTGGACTCTTGGTTAGCACTTAGCATTAGGTGGGCTGGGTTTATGAAGCTCTGGATCCGGCCCACGAACCATCAATGTTGGCGCCAGGGCGGTATGTGGACTGGATCACAACCTGAGTACGAAACCCCCGGGAAGCCAATTATCCAAGTACTAGCCAGCCCAATAGTAATGTGCAGTATGTTAAAATCTTGTTTCCCACTCGACTTAGTTTGTGTTTTTTTTCCTTGGAAAGCTTCAAATTAAATAACTTATATGCTTATATAGTTGCATATAGTAAGATTAGTGTAGTTATATATGTAGGATTGAGAATAACGAGTAGTCGAATACTATGTAATAAGTTGGTAAGATATGATTTAATACAATTCAGTTCATAAGGTAATCGAACGGAATTTTAGTTGTATAAATTGTTCTAACAGCACTAAACAATCTTTTTTTTGGTAATGTCACCAAAAAATTATGATTACAAGGGTAATTAATAACTTTTACTGAAATTTAATCAGATGATATATGAGAAGTAAACATGAAAGCAGAGAAAGTTGATGTTAAAAACAGAGGGGTAGAAATATAGTAATGGTCCAAACTTTTGGGACCAAATATGTCAATTTTCTTGGCAATTGTTAGTAGGGAGTTTTCAACCATACTTATATTTGTAATTAATTTGTTCTTCATATGGCCCATCTTTTCATATCTGAAATAAAATCCATTCAAGTTTGTTGGGTACATTTGAGCAATAATTTCACTCTCTTTTGTGGGAGTTATACGCGTGGTTTACTAATGTTTACAATGAACTTTCACGAACTTTCGTACACGATATAAAACAGTTCTCTAACTAAATCTCTAACTAAAGTGGAATCCACTCAATTTAACTTTAAGTTTAAAAGTTACTCTAGTATAAGATGTTTTCTGTATTGACTAGCGACCTGAGTGGCCAAGGTTTTGCTAACAGAGTTTGGTGTGTTAGCTAACAGATGAATAGTGAACAGAGTGTTAGTAGATACTCCCTCCGTCCGCTCAAACCAGCCCCATTTTGCCATTTTGGGCGTCCGCTCAACCCAGCCCCATTTTTAAAAATGGAAACTTTTTATTGCTTTTAAATCAAACACTCCTACCCCATTTGTAATATATATCAATAAACTACAACAATTCAACCCCACTTATACTATTTTACTTTCCATTAATTACTCCACTATACCCCACTTGTACTATATACCAATAAACTACTACTCTCCTTAAATACTGTGCCGGAGTCAAAATGGGGCTAGTTTGAGCGGACGGAGGGAGTACAAAAATAGAAACCAAAATCTCTAAAAAGGATATCCAAAATAACAAAATGAGAAGCTTATCTGAGAATTCGGGAAGTAGTAGTTTATCAACTACCTTTAGATCTTCGATTTTCGTGGCACATATATCAACTGCATTTAGGCTATCTCCAGCAGTTCAGCCTTAAAATGGGACTCAACTCTACCACATTAGCATTCTAGTAAATCTCAGCCATAACATAAAAAACTACTCCAGCAGTTCAGTCCCTCTCATCCTCATATTTTAATTTCTTTTCTCGTGAGTGCAAGGTTTCGAATGCAAGGTTTCGAACCTGGGATGACTTTGTCATTACCCAAATGTCAAACCACTCAGCCGTTTAAACTTATACAACATTTTATAAGAAATAGACAATATATACTAACAATATAACATTAAAAAAAATTAAAAAAAGGTAATTTGATGTTAAGGCGCGCTTGAAATACGATGCGTCTTGTTGAGGCGCTGCTGGAGCGCCTCAACAAGCAGCTCAGGCTCTCTTCAGCCTTTGCTGGAGAGAGCCTTAGAAATGAAAAACAAGCAAAGGAAAATTAGATCTTCGATTTTGCTCGCACATATATCAAATGAAAATTAGAGATCTTCGATTAACTATAATATGTTCATGTGTAGCTTGAAACATATTTGTTAGTACAATGATGTCTAACATTTAATGATATACAAAAATCAATCTACCATTATGGATGCCTATAATCTTCCTTCACTCGACGTTTGAACATGTAATATATGTAGACGTCCGAATCAACAATTGCATTTTTAGGTGGGCACCGATTAAGGGTGTACGCGGGCCGGTACGGGCAATTATTTACCAAATTTCTAACCGACCCGCCTACGGCGGGGTATCCAAACCACCAACCCCGGTGGGGATGGTTTTTTTTCACCGCCCCGGGTCGGCTAACGAAAAAAACGGGCGGGTGGCGGGGGGTTTAACACAACAAAAAATATTCATATTAAGCAAAATTTTTTCCTAGATAAAAAGGGTACATCTAGTTTAGTAATTTTGTATAATGCTTTGTTCATATTCTAGTCTAAATTAAAATGACTATGTCCATCTACCCTATCTTGGTTTCCAAAATATAACAAATTTAGTAATCAAGAATTGAGAATTAGTTTACTATATTAGTTGAAATAATTTTTAAAAACACGGAATGTCACTAAAACAATAAAAAGAAAAAAAATATATAAAACAAATTAAAGTAGCAGAGATTAAAGTAGCAATTAGTGAGTTACAGTTTGTTTGTTTTACTTTTCTTAGGAGAATGGCTACTGAACTAGACCACTGTTTAGCAAAACATGTTTATACTCAGGGTGTTTCTTTTCTGTCTGAGGATTGTGCTTATGTATTTTAGTTTTTTGAGTTTATGAATGAAGTTTGGTTCTAAAAAGGAAAAGAAATATATATGAAACAAATGGTGGGTGTGTATATGCGGGCGGTTGGCGGTTTGTTAATTACTTAACCGCTAAAGGCGGGTATAAATTTTTTCTAATTGTGGCGGTTTTTGGCTAAAAACATAACCGGCGGGTGCGGGTTGGAGGCGGACGGATAGGCGGGCGGAGCGGCGGATATTTTTTTATGTACA
>JAYMSL010003210.1:0-12807 GCA_036897195.1 Plantago coronopus | reverse complement strand
GAAAATTACTAATTTACCCCCGATTTCCTAGAAAATAGGGCCTTATTGTTTTATTATATATACTCTTAATAATATATCTAAAAAAAAGGTTAAAATATGAATCTGAAAGAACTTCTAAGTTCTAATTAACCTGATTTTATTAGTTCAATTTTTAAAATGACTAATAATATCTGAACTTACTCACACAATTTCTAACCCTTGCAAATGTCTCATGTCATACCCATATGTCTCATGTCATACCCAACAAAAACAAGATTTAGTATATTATTCTTTTCAAATTAAATTCAGGCCTGACACATCAGATCAATTTAAGTTTGCATACTTCAAATAAATTAAGTTCAGTTTAGAGCCCAGTTGAATTGAACGGATCCTTACTGTTCTGATCTAAAATAACTCGTCAAAATTCAAGATATCAAGCTGGCCAAATGAAACATGAATCTGCTGGTTCAATCCCAACATAATATTACTGGAATAAGCTTTCAAAGAATATAGAATCAATCAAATGTAGGTGTAATATGATACATCAGAATAGAGTTCAATCCCCCTATCTGATGTACCAATCAAGTACTGCCCAAAGAATCAATAGAATGTTTCAAGACTAGCAGCTATCATCATGCAGTACTAGAGGCAAAAATTCCAGTTCATGCATTCGATGAGAAAGGCTTCGCCTTTTCGACTTCCTTTTATACTCAAAATCCCTGCCTATCTTGAATGCAAGCACACTGAAAACTGCCCCCAAAAGCTACCTCAACATCATACAATAAGTCAAGAAAACGTAGTCTTCATTTTCTTCTATATGTTCATTGCTGTACTTTCATTTCTGTTTCGTACTTGGTTCTGACACTATCTTGTGCATTTTGTTGCACTTCTATGCTAGTGTTATTCAAGTGATATGCAAACAGTTCAAACGCAGTACTCTGGTGAACAGTTTGATGAGGCGATACCACCATTGGCATGGTCCTTACACACCAGCAGAATCCTTTGTTGCAGAATCCTTTGGATGGACCTGGAGAGCAACATTATGAATTAATTAAATCAGTTGCTCAATGTAGGGACTAACGTGAGAGTTGAGACAACAGTCGGAAAAACCATTATAACATGTTTGAGATATTAACCTGAGGCTGAGGCGGCTTGTCACTGAAGCTTTGTGGTCTGCGTTTCAATTCACCTCTACGGGTGGTCATCTCATCTAATATTTCAGCAGAAGTAACGTCGTGTTCATGAGAACTATCTTCTTCTTCATCGTTGTCAGTTGAATGTTCTCTATCCTGTTATCAGAAGCGTGGTTCTCATTTCAGATATCAATTGACCAAGGAAAGTACTAGTGGGCACAAATTAAGAGATGGTAACAAATATACCCTGCGGGTTATACTCCCTCCAGCATGTCCAACAATTTCTTCGTATTCAGCTGCATCCAGCTCCTGAAGATGCTCAGGTGGAAACACCTTGGGCAGGATATGCTCTCTTATGCTTATCAAAATGAAGAACGGGAGCGGGAAAAGTATTCCAGCTATGGGTATCCATGTGATCCCGAAGCACAACAACAGATACAAAAACTGGAATATGGTGAAGATGAATATGTACTTAAATGGTACAGTCTCCACGAATGAAGCATGGACCCCTTGAAGTACCCTGAGGTAAAGAAACAAAGATTAGATTACCATGGATCTACATTACACTGATTGATGAAAGCTAATGATTCAAGACTCACTTGAAACGGCGACGAGGAGGAACAAAGAACAGCTGTATCCTCTCCCAAAACTGATTACCAGGAAGGCTGTCAATGGCCATGTATGCGAAGTATCCCCACAAGACTGAGGTAGGTATCATCTTGATTAGGGGCATAACACACACGGCGAGACCCACAAGTAAGGACTGGAGCAGATTGCTAACTCTCTGTTCGTTTACTCGTACTGGCAAGTGGAGGTCAATACACTTTTCAGGATCAAACGATTTTGTATCTACTTCCTCATCGTGTTTCAGGACAGCCTCCTTCAAGTTCGCCAAATCTCTCTCCACCGTATGCTGAAGCAAAGAAAAAATCAGATTAAAAATTATTCCTTGCAAACGTGGTGAGGGCTATATGATAGAACAAGCAAAACTACAGATATACAGCCGAACTCACCTCAGGAGCTTGATCAATCTCAACAAAGACTGCATGCATTCGACCATAGATCTCTGAGTGGCTTTCTTGTTCTTTTATCCCTTCCTTTGCTTTCTTCACCATTTTCTTCCGTAACAATTGCTTCTTAAGGGTAGCAAGGCTCCTAGTGTGCATTGGTGATTGTGGGAGTACACCGTTTGATGGGGGAAGCCCTAGTAATCCGCAAATCAAAGTCTGCATTCAACAAGTATATCAGTAAAATCGGTTACTAACTTCAAATTATCTTGTATTGTCTTTCTTAGAGTTGATTCACTGATACTGAAAAAGCAAACACTTTATTAGTGAGAAACAATGAAAGTGTACCATGACTCCAAGTAGCATGATGTCATAATGGTAAGCAGGTGGATTTTTGAGGTTAAATTCCTTCTGCTGTGCCAATTGTGCAGCTACACTATGATCAAAGAAGTATAGACCTGCGATCATCATGGCTGGTATAAATGCAGCAAAAATATATCCTATTGGAATCTTCCCCATGTCCTGCAATGCAAGAACATAACATAATTTAAGTCCATTACAGTATGTGGAACTGTTCTAAAGTAATTTGTAGAATTGTAACTTCAATACCATAATAACAGTCCAATGGTAATACGATCCAGCTTCCCAGGGAAGAGGGCTCATGAGCCTTCTCGGAACCGCAGCAGGAACTTCGTGAGGTACAGCATAAGATAATAAAGTCCATACAACAACCATAAGTGGAACACCATAGTCTGCAGTGAAACTCCGAAACCATCCTGCATAAGTAACCAAAGGTACACGGTTAAAAATTGCTAGCTTGCTAGAAACGAAAAGAAAACTGTAAAAGTAGCTTATGCACCTGGGCCATAACGCCAAGACCTAGCATCTCTACTCTTCAAGGCAGTGACAACCAGGCCAATTGAGAATATAATTCCAAGTAGCCCATTCATGTAAAGCCAATGAAACTGGAATTCATTTGCACTAGCATTTTCACCCTTTGGAATATGAAATTCACTCACTATACCCTGTGGTCAAAAACATCCATGATTGTAAACATAATGACAGAGTGAAGAAGAATAACTCAAGAACTGTCAAGTTGAAAAGAATTGTTTCAAAAAGAGAAGAAATAGAACCTTTATGGCCTCTTGGATAAATAGAACAGTGATCAACATGCCAAAAAGTTCCCCTGCTACTCTCGTAAATCGAGTGATTACGTTACAGGCGTTGAATATAGCAAGGAAAAACAGCAGGAACGCAGTCCAAACGCAGACCCTGTACACGAAACCAATAGTATCAACAAAACTGAACTCTTTGCACAAGAAAATGAACAGATAAAAGCTCAGTTTCTTACCACCCAGCCCAGGCTAAATACAATTCCCTTCCAAGCCTGTCCCTGGCGAAATTGTACAAGTAGGTGTACATAATAATAGTTGGTTCTGCGACTCCTAAGATCAACAATGGCTGTCCACCAAAGACAGAGTGGATAATCCCACATATAGCAGTTGAAGCAAGTGTCTCAACAGTGCTCAAGCTCCCATCTATTGCATAAACCAAAGAAATGTTCAGAACAATAACATAAATATGGAAGACATATGCCAGTTTACCGAGCATTACATTCGTCTGAATAAAAAATTACTATACGCAACGCAACAGAACCAAGACATACCTGTTTCTCGACTCAGCTGCTGCCCGAATGCGATTACAGGAAGTGCAGAGGCAAAGAATATGTAAGCTGTTGGTGCCAAAATCCTAAGATGTTGCAGCAGATGTCATACATTCATATCGAAAAACATTTAAGATTATTTCGAAAACAAGGATATCAAAGACAGTACCTTGCCCCAGAACCACAAGAATCAAGCCAGTCCTTTTTGTAGGAACCTATTCTACCTTTAAAATCATTCACAATTCCACTGAATGGACTCTTTAGCAAATCCATTATAAAAGCTGAAACACGAGGCAAGTCAGGTTAATTCACTGAAACAACAAAAACACCGTAGCAACATAACTCATATGGAGTTGTACTTCATTTCCATAGACACTTGACAGATTGACATGGAACATGATCCTTAAACCTTTCCATATTCAACAGAGGTCACACTTAATATAATAAATAAATAATAAAATAACATAAAGTAGTACTTGTAAACAAGACAAGATCAGACCAGACCAAGATGATCATAGAAAATCTCTTTTCTACATATATATACTAATAAATAATACACAGTATATTCACATGCAAGTCCCTTGTGTACACTGAGACTCCTAAGCATCGATTGCATCAAAATCTTTCTATCTTAAATTCTTAATCACCAATCATTATGAAATCAGTATTATACGCACCAATTAAGAACCAAAAAAACAAAGAATTTTATGCACGTTTATATTCAATATAAACATTACAAAAAAGAACAGACATTTGATCAGAAATAAACAGACAAGAACACATTCAGATTAGCCAAGAAACAGAAGGACGCATTTCATGATCCAAGAACACAAATTTCACCGATTAAATCACAGCCACGTAAATGGTCAAAACAAACAATCTTGGAAGAGAAGAAAGAAAGAAAAAACAAACCTTGGAAAGGCGAATGGACGAATAAGGGTTGGCTTATGAATTAAATTTAATGAAAAAATGGAGAAAAGAGAGAATGTGGAACCGGCAGGGGGATTGCCGGCGGGAGGGGAGAAAGGTAAGGAAGAAGAAGCGGGTGGAATTCTTCTCCTCCCCTTAAGAATAAAGGATTTCCCCTATAACACCTCTGTTTTCCCTTTTCTGGGCTGTTGTTTAATATTCTTGTTTTGTTTGTTCAATCAAATCTCCTATTTTCTCTCCCCTTCGCCAATGTGATGACGATGAATGTTGATTGGGTTTGAGCGATTGATTTATTTATTTATATAGATGGAGGAGGATGAGCGAGCGAGCGAGCTCGTATTTATATGCAGTTCAGGTCTCTCTGTGTGCGAATTCAATGTGGTGTGTGGAAGGAAGACGAAGCAGCACAGACTGAATATTTTATTTTATTTTATTATTTTTAGAAATATTTAATTGATTTCTTTAAATAAAAAGAGCCGGAGTTTTTTTGCTGTGGGGACTATGTGGATTCCAGCTGGCGTGCAGGGCTTGGCGGTCTACTCGGTCAAGATTTTCTGTTACGTTTGCCTCTCATTTTCATTTCACAGCTCACACTCCTGAAATGCATGGTTACGCCTCCAAACAATTCAATCAATTTTATATCGAGATTTTGAGATGTTATGGATGATTATTATTACAACTTTTTAAAAATATTTTTTAACTCGGTAACTGGTAACCATTATTTGACAAACTAATATTGAAATCTGTGATTTTGAAAAGTGTAATCTACGTACCTACTTTATAATGGAATATTACTAGAATATATTTTTGCACAAAATTTATGTGAGTATATCAACAATTCTAAAGCTTATTCTAAAACCATTACAAATTACAAAGTTAATATCGGCTTTAGAATTCATGTATTGATACATGAATACAAGTGAAATATGTATTGAGCAATTTATGTGAAATACTTAATATTTTAAAAATAATACTCCCTCCGTCCGCTCAAACGAGCTCCGGTTTGATTTTGGCACAATATTTAAGGAGAGTAGTAATTTATTAGTATATAGTACAAGTGGGGTATAGTGGAGTAATTAATGAAAAATAAAGTAGTATAAGTGGGGTTGAATTGTGGTAGTATATTGATATATAATATAAGTGGGGTAGAAGTGTTTGATTTAAAATGAATAAACAGTTTCCTTTTTTTGAAATGGGACTGGATTGAGCGGACGCTCAAAATGGAAAAATGAGGCTGGTTTGAACGGACGGAGTAAGTATAATTTATATGCAAATAAGGTGAGTGTGATCTACACTGTGAGTGCAATAAAAAATTTCTATAATACTTAATAAATTTGAAACTCTTACAATAATTTGGCTTGGAATTTTGATTCTATGTCACTATGGTTGAATTTTTACATTAATTTTATTTAAATTGATAATAATCTCATTAAATGGAAGTTTTTGTCCCTTGCTGCTGAAGAGCAACTAAATGAACACATTGTTGGGTCTTGGAGAAACTTGCACGTTAAGTTATAATTAATACTTGCAGATTTCCAATAAGCTATATGAAGTATCATGTGGTAATAATGAGTAACACAAGTACACAACTCTACTAATTTTAGTACTACTACTTAAAATAGTAATATTCTAATAATATTTATAATTTTTCTCTGTCTTTAAAATATACTCCCTCCGTCCGCTCAAACGAGCCCCATGTTGACTTTGACACAATATTTAAGAAGAGTAGTAGTTTATTGGTATATAGTACAAGTGGGGTATAGTGGAGTAATTAATGGAAAGTAAAGTAGTATACGTGGGCTTGAATTGTGGTAGTTTATTGATATATAGTACAAGTGGGGTAGGAGTGTTTGATTTGAAAGTAATAGAGTTGGCACCATAAGGATGCTGATATAGAAAGCCAATTTGTGTTTAGAATTCAGAGATATGCATCCATGGGTTAGTTAATGATGAATTCTGCTCTCTACATTTGAACTACTCTACTGTTTGTTGCCTTCTATATCATGTTTTTGCTGATATCACTTTCTTTTCCTTTGTTCTTCTACATAGGATGTGGACATGCTTCCTATTCAGAATTTTCAAGAGATGTACCATTCCAATGGTAGTAATGGGAACGGTGAGAGACTCTTCCCTCCTATGTGAAGGAAATCATACATAAGCATATGTTCTGAGTTTGTATAAGTGGGTGGTAGACCTGTTAAGACTCAAACTGACATATTTATTGAACAGTTTCCACCAGGTCTAGCTTTAGCAATTGAGAAGAAGAGCAGAAGGATAGAGATATCCTTATACTGTTTTGCACGAGCACTCGAGAGTTTCTTTACTTGCATGGCTGATTTGGGATACTTACCTCAGTCGAAGAAGTTAAAGAGAGCTGATGTTTTGGTCTTTAGTGTATCAACAGCAATCATAATGCACTGTTATGCCATGGAGAGAGATGTCTTTCGATCAAAGTACCTCAATGTTCTCGATTGGGTGTTCGGTATTCCTCTTCCACCATACGAAACAACTCCTCGTAAGAAAGGTGATTGATAGAGATTTGTGTAATGTTATTGTTGTGTTGTCAAATTAGTTTAGGGACATGGGAACTGCCGAGGTATACTACGGCGTACATATTTATTTTTCTCAACTATGATGAGAATAGTTAGATTGATCCCAACTTCAATACAGCCATACAGGTTTATATTACCCGCTCTCATTTACGCCGATAAATGAGATCCTCATAGTATGTTTACGATGCTTGTTGGAACATGAACTTATACAGCCTCCTTATTCACAGAGAAATATATCAGCAAGGGAACATATTCTTATAGAAGATCAGTAACAGTCAAATGACAACAAATCAAGTTCCAAAGTTTTGATCTTGCATGCTAATATAAAGCATTTCTATGTGTAAACTGATCGGCGAAATTACATGAAAAAATCGGGCTTTAACAGAAGAGTTGAAGTAAATCTTCTGGGAAGAAATCAGAGCAATCACTCGTACATCTGAAGTTTGAACCCAAAATCACTGAACTCTGAACTCAAATTCTTCGAAAAGGCCATGAACGAAACAGGTTACCAGTAGCTGCAATAATCACTCATATGTTTTAACCCCGAAACAGTTAGATAAGAGATACGAAATCAGCTATGGCAGCAAATAAAGCCCATGGACAGGCAGCTGCACTTAACCTGTCACATAATCAAGTTAAAGATAAGTCTCAGCGGAAGCAGCAGAATCGACTGACAAAATAAGAGACTCCTATGAAGAAAGTTTCCCTTCATAGAGTCTCTGCATAAAAGGAAAGTTAGGTACATAAAGTAGGTTTAAGTCGTGATGTAAAAGTACCTTTCACATAATTCTACACTGAGGAGGAGTTTCAGGTTTATCAAGAGTTATCTGGAGCCGAATACCATCATTGGTAAGATCATGTTGTTCCTCTACTATTTCCTTTGCCGAGGCAACCAGAGAATCTGAGCATGAATCGATATCAATGAACTGAAGAGTGTCAATTTCTGCAATGCCAGGAGGTAATTCTACTAATTCCTTTGCATAAGAAAGAACAAGATGCTCAAGGCAAGGGAAATGGACACTGTCGGCATTCCATTCCACAGGACTACGACCATGTATTTTAAGGGTTTTGAGGCTATCAAATTGGCCCTCGGCTGGGTTCCACTGCTTTCCACGAACACAATCCTTCAATTTGAGATGTTCTAGTTGGGGAAGCTCTCCAACCAATGTTCCTATTTCATCCCATGTGAATAAACCACGGCTTAGAGTCAACTTCTTGAGTGATACTGGGAACTTTATCTTGAGAAGCTCTGCATACATAATAGCCCATAATTAAGTTCAATGCTCATTGACTGGAGTCTATGCATACGACCAAGATTCTGGGGAGAGCAAACTGATGAAAATTCGTCACCTCCAGAATTGCGAGATAAACGAATTTTCAGTATCTTTGTATTGGGAATTCTTTTGATAACTTCTTCCGTAATCTTGAAATTGTCAACCACTGCAAGTTTCTGTAGATTCTCCAGCACAATGATATCACGCCCATCAACCTGACTTGGAGGATCATGCACACTAAATGACCAATAACTTATATGCCTGAGTTGTGGCATCTCCCAAATTTTGTGTAGGACCAATGTTTGTCCATCCATGTAATAATGCTTCCCCATACATAATGTTTGTACATTCCAAAACGATTCAACACTCATATCATTTACGAAGATCGATAGATATCGAGCATTAACGAACTGTGGAAGTTTGGAATACGCATACATATCTGTATCATGTTGGAAGACCCTCAACAACTTCAGATGCTTAGCATGCTGAGCAGAAGGAGGAACTAGATGCTGGCCTGTAAAGACCATGTAGGACCGGTGATATGAAGTGGATTGTGCAAGAGAACGAAAATTTGCGACACCCGAAGCATCAACAGAAAATTACCGACGCTGTTGTGGAGGGAAATTGCTTTGATTCTTAAGGAAACAAAATAACCTACACCTCCAACCTTCTTTCAAGCAAAACTCCCTCAATGAATCATGAAGTTTGCAAAATTTAATTTTCCCTGTACCACCAAGCTGATGAACCAAGACAAGATTTCTATCAACAAGGTCATGTAAATAGCCTTCTGCTACCTCTTCCAAACTGCTATCAGATGTTGGCTTGAAAAAATCCCTCGGCGATCCATAGCATAATAAGCTTTGAGGCATCAATCGTGTAGTCTTCGGGGAAAAGTCCCATGTAGATAAAACATGGCTTCAAATACATAGGTAAGTGGTTGTAACTCAAGGATAATATCTTCAAGCAATGCTCATTATCCTCTGAATTCTCAACGTTGCTTATGCCTTCTGAGATATCCTTCCAATATTGTAGTATCGTTTTAGACTTTGCCAGAAGTCCCCCAGTGACAGCAATCGTCAAAGGCAGTCCACCACACTTTTTTGCAATTCTTTTTCCTATCTCCTCGAATTCTGAAGGACAACTTCCTTTGCCAAATACTGTCTTACAGAGTAAACTCCAACTTGTATTCTCATCCAAGAAATTCATCTTAAAATGATTTGAAGAGTCCAAGCATTTAGCTACATCCAATAGCCTGGAGGTTACTAAAACTCTACTTCCATTTGCGTTATCAGGAAGGTATAACTGTATCTTCTCCCATGGCTTTATGCTCCACATATCATCTAAAACAATCAAGTACCGTCTCTGCGACAAGTACTTGTGGAATTTTAGTCCTAGATCCTCCAGAGTGTCCTGTTTACCACCCCCATCAAGAGCCTTCATATCATCGAGGAGGGAATACAACAACTCCCGTGCATCATATTCTTGAGATACTGTAACCCAACCACGAACATCAAACCGCCGTGCTATAACAGGTTTGTCATAAACACTTTTAGCAAGAGTAGTCTTGCCCATACCTCCCATTCCAGTAATGGGGATAGTTTGGCGTCCAAGTTGATGACTTGTGAGCTTGTTAACGATGTGCTGCATTTCATCATGAAATCCGACAATTGTATCATTGCTACAAAGGGGAGTTGCTACTCTTGATAAGCGATCTGTGGACAAAAATCTGCATTGCTGATCCTCAAGAGTGCTCTTTCCGATAATTTCTGTCACTACTTTCTCAATAGATTCAATCTCTTCAAAGACTTTCTGTAAACTTCGGGAGAATTGATTTGTAGATCCAAGTAGTTTCTTATTCTCCGGGAGTCGAGCTTGGATATCATCCACTATATGAGACTCAATGATGTCCTCAGCCTCATAAGATATATCCGCGATTTTACTTTCCAAGTTTTCTGCACCCTGATCACCTCCTTTGTGATAACTCTCTAGATAACTTTGCGAAAAAGTAACCTTTCCACGAAGTTCTGAAAGCTGTCTCTGTTGCTCGTCAAGGAAAATTGGTCGGCGAGCATGATACAAATGGACCTGATCCAAGACACTGAGAAGAGAAGTGACTGCTGCATAAGCCCCTGCCATATCACCGGTTGCTTACCTATTTCAAGAAATTCTGCTACTCACTGGTAACATATTACGAAACCAATAATGTCAAAGGACAGTCACAACGGGTAGGCATGCTTGAAATATAAGAAAACACTATTGATGATATACTCAGGATTTATGGTCAGGTTATAGTAATATCTTGGTTTTCTATGTTATGGACACCTGAAAAATCAAAAGGTTTCACTACTTCTGTAACGTTTTATATATTATCAGAAATGAAGATGGATATTTTACAAGGATTATATAATCTCTCTTAAATAGTTTTCCAGAGTAATTTTATCTCGGTAAACTGAAAAACTGAGACTTTTTGAGATTATCGAGACAGTTTCGCCAAGAGATTAATCTGTCTCTATCTCCTATAAGAACTGCAAAGCATTCTGATAAGTTGTAACCAGAAAAGAGCTATAGGATAAGTTAAAAATTATTTCATGTTCCAAAATGAATAAACTTGGCATTTCACTCCTAACTCATGAAACCAGAAGGAAATTTGATGAATGAAAAACAAAACTTCTGTTAGCTTCAGCCTTCAGTTCACAATTCAATTAGTATATATCATCTTCTATATATCATCGTATTCTGTTTCCTTTTGTTAACTGTATCATTCATCCTGCCGGATGTAAATTGGAATATTGGATATATGTAATTTCGATGTAATATTAGAAGTCTTTATCCAATAATCATAGGCATAAATCCAAAAGCTGAAACTGATCATATGGAAATGTACCAATGAGGAAATGAAAGGTAGAAGAGAAGTTTCGGTTTCATACCTCTTAATAGCTCGCTACTCCTTCCTTCAGCATCCATAAAACCGACGGATTGACCTGGACTGGAAAATTTGAAAGAGATAGAGCCTAAGAAAGTACAGTGAATACTAGTGATTTTTCTGTATGTAAATTGAGGAATACAATAACTTTGAAATTTTATTTTCTATTATCAAGGCACTTGCCCTGCCCCAGGCACATGCTTCAAATTTTCAACATGGCAAATTGGCAATAAACAAACAATACTCTCTACTGGGACTCATTTACTATTGCCCTGTACTAAGGTATGAACATGGAGCTTTAGATCAATGGTACTGATCTGTTCACTGATTCTGATAAACTTTTGGATCTAGAAAAGCTGACAGATTTTACTTGAAAAATCAAAGTATGCTTTTCTCATGTTTTATTCACAACGAAGAGCATCTGACCCTCTAGAACTATAATGCATGAGCAACATCAGAAATTTGCATCTTAGACATAAGCTGATTAGATTTGGTTTTCCAGTTTCACAACGAATCGATACTGCATGTAGTCATTTAAAAATCCGCCCGCCACTTCCAACCTAAATCTGTAGTCGTCATAACCAACTGATATAGTTCAGAACTTCAGATCCATGTCTTTGAGCTATACATAACATGTACATAAACCCTTGAGACAGAATTAATTCGAACATGCACATGAGGAAATATAAGAAAGAAAGGTAGAGAAGTTTTGAGTCATCTTACCTCTAAAATGACATGAGGCTTCAAACACGAACTTACAAGTGAACTTCTTCAAACTTGCAATCGCAGATGTTTCTTCTCAGTGTCAAAATACACAGTGGGCTCAGAAAAGTATGCGTGAGAGGTTACATAAAGCAAAGATGTCTGTGATGTTAATGCAAGTATACATAGATCATAGATGGCTTTAAATCAAGAGAGGTTATTTCTCAGGATCACTTCTGAGTGGGGACAGTTAGCTAGCTCTTGGACTGAGGTAAATGCACTTTCCAAGAGAAATTTGTTGATATAGTACTGGGCCAGAACTCAGAAGTCAGAACTCAGTAGAGAATAGGTCATGTCTTGGAGAGTTGGAGTGGCTTAATTTTTAAAATGTTCATTATCAGGGAAGGTGTTAACTGCTAAGTCCACACTAGTTCTAGCTAGCACATGAATTTTTAGATTACGTAATGCAAGTTGCTAATACTACTTTATGCTTAAATACTGTATAATTTTCATGCTGAACGATGACGCTCAGTCTGAGTTGCGTCTAATTTTCGATGCCAACTCTGAACTGCATTGAATCATCATATTAGCATGCAGCAGGTCTTAAACACAAAATTGGTGCCCATAGGAGGGCAAATGCAGAA
>JAYMSL010003209.1:0-12808 GCA_036897195.1 Plantago coronopus | reverse complement strand
CTCGACCGGGAAAGCTTGTGAACCATGCCTTGGATAATTCCTTCAATATTGGCATGTTTTATGCCGAAATATGCTCTAAATCCATCGAAAACACAAACTCGCCCAAAAACATGACGTAATCTGAAAATATGCAAATACGACACAAAACAAGACTAAAGTGGGGACAAACCCGCGTTATGGTTAGCGAAAAAGGACAATAAAAAGTGCGGAAAATATTGTCATCAGAAATATTCTAGGAGAACATCACCCCAATGTCATATTTCTTATGGAGACTAGATTAGGTAGAGTCGGTATTGATGAGATTAAGAGTCGATTTAATTTGTTTGGTATTGGAGTCCCGTGTAATGGTCGTTCTGGAGGTTTAGCATTACTCTGGGATAAGTCGTCGTCAGTGTCTATTATTAGTTTTAGCAATAATCACATTGATTGTAATGTTCAGTTATCTGGTGATAATAATATTTGGCGTTTTACGGGTTTTTACGGTGATCCTGATACAAGTCTTCGAAAAAACACTTGGAAATTGTTGAGACATTTAGGTACGACATCCGGTAGAGAATGGCTCGTGATGGGCGATTTTAATGAAATCTTGTCTGAATCTGAGAAATTGGGTGGGTTGCCAACACCGGCGTGGAGACTTCGGGATTTTCGGGAAGTACTTACTGCGAATAATTTGGTGGATATGGGGTACAGTGGCTATACTTTCACATGGGTTAATAAAAGGGAAGACACAGCCAACATAAAAAAAGCGTCTAGACAGAGCCATAGCGTCTCCATCCTGGCGACTTCTTTACCCAAAAGCCCAAATTACCCCCTTACCTCTAGCAGATCTGACCATCTCCCAATCCTAGCCGCACTTTCTCCTAGCCGTCCCAGCCAATCTCGCCCTAAGCCAAAGAAACAGTTCAGGTTCGAGTCCATATGGCTCCGATCTCCGGATTGTGAGAAGGTGGTACGGGAAAGCTGGAAGGAGCCGTCTACTGATTTTACGCAGCTAACAGAGCTCTGCGCTACTGGGTTGAAGAGCTGGAGTACATCATCTTATCCTAATGTTAGGAAGAAAGTCAGACAGGTCAATGAGGAGCTCGATAAGTTGAACCGGCTCCCGTACACAGCAGCAGTCAAAGCGCGTGAACAGTCCTTGAAAGCAGAGCTGGAGGATATGCTTGATAGGGAGGAAGAACTGTGGAAACAAAGATCCGGTGCGCAGTGGTTAGCTCAGGGGGATAGAAATACCCGGTTTTTTCATGCTCAGGCTTCGAAGAGACAGGAGCGGAACTCTATCACTGGTTTGCGGAATTCTCTCGGGCAGTGGGTAGATGATTTGGGGGATATGGGTACAGTGGCTCAAGACTACTTCCGAGATATATTTAGCAGTATCCATCCGGCGGAAGAAGATGTCGAGGCAGTGGTAAATACTATGAACAGCAAAGTGGACCAGCATATTAATCAGGACCTGCTCAGACCCTTCACAGCCAATGAGGTAAAAATTGCCCTTTTTGATATGTATCCTACGAAATCCCCTGGCCCTGATGGTTTACCTGCTTTGTTTTACCAAAAATTTTGGCATATTGTTGGCCGTTCGGTGACTTCTTGTGTTCTAGACATGTTGAATCATAGACAAATTGACCCCAAGCTTAACTTCACCCACATAATTTTATTGCCAAAATGCCAAAATCCAGAACTCATTACCCAGTACCGTCCAATCAGTCTTAGTAATGTCATTTTCAAGATAGCATCTAAAGCCATTACTAATCGCTTGAAACCCCATATGTCCAAAATTATTGCTGAAACTCAGTCTGCCTTTGTCCCTAATCGGTTGATTACGGATAATGTTCTAGTAGCTTATGAGGTGAATCATTTTTTTAAAAAAAAAACAAAAGGTAAAGACTGTTATATGGCACTTAAGCTTGACATGAGTAAAGCCTATGATAGAGTAGAATGGAATTTCCTGGAATGTGTGTTAGCTAAATTAGGATTTGAGCAATCTTTTATTCAGCTTATTATGCTCTGTGTGAAATCCGTTTCGTACTCTGTTAAAGTCAATGGGGAATTGTTCGGTCCTATTATACCTGAGAGGGGGCTGAGGCAAGGGGATCCTCTTTCACCATATCTGTTCCTTTTTGTAACTGAAGCCTTTAGCTCTTTACTGGTCAATGCTGAAAAACGGGGTTTACTTAGGGGGGTGGCTGTAGCGTGTGGGGCACCTCGGGTCTCTCACTTGTTGTTTGCTGATGATACGTTAATTTTCAGTGAAGCATCTAGGGGGGCGGCAGAGGTTGTCGGTGGGATTTTAGACATGTATAGTCGGGCCTCGGGACAAACTATTAATCTGGAAAAATCCACAGCAGTGTTTAGTAAAAATACTGGGATAGACCGGCAAGCGGAGGTGAGAGGGGTTTTACCAGTAAGGGTAGTAGATAAACATGAGAAGTATTTAGGTCTCCCTACGACTATGGGTCAGTCTAAAAGAGAGGTGTTTGGATGGATCCGGGAACTACTTTGGCAAAAAACTCAGGGATTTGGGGAAAAACATCTGTCCAAGGCAGGTAAAGAAGTGATGATTAAAGCTGTGCTACAGGCAATTCCTACCTATGTGATGGGTTGTTTCAAATTACCTGACTATTTGTTAAGGGAGCTTGAGTCTATTATCTCTAACTTTTGGTGGGGGGATGGTTCTACCAAGAAAATTCATTGGGTGAATTGGGATTCTTTGTGTGAGAGTAAGCGTGATGGGGGTGTGGGTTTTAGAGATTTGAGGGCATTTAACTTAGCTATGCTGGGGAAACAGGTGTGGAGAGTGATTCAATACCCAGATTCGTTGCTAAGCCGTGTATGGAAAGCTAAGTATTTCCCTGAGTGTGATATCTTGGAAGCTAGAATTACTGGGAACGCTTCATTTACCTGGAAAAGTGTGTATGGGGCAATTGAGTTGGTTAAAGAGGGTATTATATGGCGGATTGGAGACGGGCTAGCAGTAGATGTGTGGGAGGACCCGTGGATTCCCCGTGAAATCAGTCACCGACCTCTAACGCCAGATATTCTGCCATTCGGACCGCTTACAGTAGCTAACTTCTTATTATCTGATGGTAGCGGATGGGATATCCCGGCATTGGAAGCTGTTTTTTGGCAAGAAGATGTGGATGACATCCGTAAGATCCCTGTATCAGCGCAGCATAGTGACATACGCAGATGGTATTACTCAAAGAATGGGGTATATTCGGTTAAATCTGCGTATCATCTAGCACGGAAGATGAAGAAGGACAAGGCGAATTCTGTGACAACGAGCACAAGCAACGTACAACAACAGGAGAATTGGAATTTTCTGTGGCAGGTCGATGTTCCGAACAAAATCAAAGTGTTCCTATGGAGACTCGTGCGGGGAATACTCCCTGTTGCGGCTAATCTGGTGAGACGACATATTGCCATCGACAAGGTGTGCATTCTGTGTTCGAATCAGGATGAAGCCACAATACATACATTTGTTTTATGCCCTTTTGCTCGTCTCGTGTGGGCCTTGTCGGGGTTGCAAAGTCAGGCCATCTTCAATACAGCAGCAACTGCGGACTCTGATGTGTGGCAATGGGTCTATCAGGTTAGACAGCACGCAAATGCTTCAGAATTCAGGAGATTTGTGGTGTATTGCTGGGGTATCTGGTATCATCGCAATCGGCGAGTACATGATGGCGTTGCAGCGGATCCGAAGGAACTTATACAATTTGTTGATGCCTATTTGTTGCGTTACGACACAGCCAAAGCACAGTATGCTATACAGCTGCAGCAACGCGATTCCATATCTTCTTGGCAGCCTCCACACGACAATGAGATTAAGCTTAATGTTGATGCAGCATATGCAAGTCGAACAGGTGCTGCGGGTGCTGGTATTGTGGCACGAAATTCACAAGGCCAAGTGTTGTACTGGAAAAGGAAGCTGCTG
This sequence comes from Plantago coronopus, assembly GCA_036897195.1. Lineage (NCBI taxonomy): Eukaryota > Viridiplantae > Streptophyta > Magnoliopsida > Lamiales > Plantaginaceae > Plantago > Plantago coronopus. Next base: position 8,874 of record JAYMSL010003209.1, on the reverse strand, counting down.
GGTACAGTACTTAGTGCAGAGGTGGCTGAAACTCTAGCCATTCGAGAAGGCATCGAGGCGGCTGTTAATCTGGGCTACCAAAGTGTTTGCATCGAAAGCGACTGCCAGAGTGTGATCAAAGCCATTAGATCAGGTTCCCCAGATCTTGGTGTTGCTGGACACTTGATTGATGAGATTCGCCATATTGCTGTGCGGTTTAGTGCTATTCGTTTTGAATATGTTAGTAGACTTTGTAATATGGTGGCACATGAGTTAGCTTCTGGAATTAGTATAGACATGGAAGGTACTGATAACGCTCCTTTTTAGCCATTGTGATAGGATGAATTGTAACACTCTTATTTTGTTATCAATGGATATCTTACTTCTCGAAAAAAAGATATGCTAATGAGAGATATAAGAGAGAGAAATAAGGGAATGTCAAAAGTAGTTTGATGGTTAAAGTTAGCTGAGACATCCCTGATTCATAAGGTCATGGGTTCGATCCCCGGAATGAGTGATTATTTCCTCTATATTGAGCCTTCACTACAACAAAAATTACATATTGAGACACTTGATTCGAGTCATTTAATTATAAGGGTCTCAAAGATTATAGTTTGGAGACACTTAATGTAAATCCAATTAAATTAACAATATTGAGACACTTATGATTTTGGCGGTACAAGTCCCGCTTTTTTTTTTTCACTTTTGGAACCAAAGAATAGAAAACCCTTCCCCAACTCATATCTTTTCATCTCTCTACACAGTAACACAGCCTCCTCTTCAATTCCATCTCTCCCACGCCTCTTCAATCCCCTCTCTCGCACACGCCTCCCAATTCAATCGCATCTCTCCCCTTTGTACGGCACATTCCAGTTAGCAGGGCTTCCTTCCGACTTGCTTTCGACGAGTTAGGGCAAGATCGATCTCTCCTATTTGTGATAGAGACTGACAGACGAAGAACAAAAGTAACAACTCCTCATCTCTCCGGCCGATAGCACATTACTGTTGTTTATTGAAGGTCCCAATTTCGATTCTTCGCTGTTTTGTTTATTCTGCGGATTAACTCTATCGATTCATCCCCATCTCTAATTTTTGCCTTTTATTTTCTTAATAATCAATTTTATAGCAGGTTTTAAGCGGATTTATACTACTGTAAGGCTTGAAGTGAGAAGGTATGTAATCTCTATTTTTGGCCTTTGATTTCTGCGTTCTCTATTTTACTGTAGTTATGAGAGTTGTGGGTGAAACCAGAGTCTTTTTTTTTAAAAAAAAATTATTCATTGCTTGGATGATCAATTGGCTGTTGTTTTTCATTTTTCATGAACTTGTGATATTTGCTAGTTGGAAATTTATTGTTGCTAGTTATAGTGCTACAATTATGATTAAATGTGCTTTTAGATTCTAGAAACGCTTCGTGTAGGAGTAAGGATTGTGCATTCGTAGCTGAAGTTTGAAACTTCTGGTAGAAACTACTTTGAGGTTAGGTTTATGCTCAGATGTTGATCTCTATTCTTAGATTTTTAAGAGCTCATGTTTTTTCATTTCTGTATACAAGAGGTCCTGATCCTGTGAATTACTTGTATTCAGTAGTGTAAGAAGCGAATAGATCTGGTCATGTTGTTTAAGTGAAATGTAACAGTTGACTGATTTTTTCGTAATTCTGATAATTCTCAGTAGTCTCAGTAGCTTATGGTATGATCATATCTGGGATAAACACATTGAATTGAAATTATTAAGAGTACTTGAAATGATATAATTGTGTACACCACACATATAGTGCTAATTGCTGGTTTTTTAAATTATGGCACGGGTTAGATTTGTTGTTGATTGTTTTAGAAGCTAATAACATTAGTTAAGTTTTAAGTTCTGATAACATTAGAAGCTAGCGAAAACAAGAAAACCATTAAACTAAATGATTTTTGTTAATTTCTCTAATTTAGTTAAGTTTTAAGTTAATTTAGTGTGATAACTATATTGTACTTCCTTCGTCCCGCTCGAAGATTTCCATTTTGGTTCTCCTATTTAAAGTTTCCTAAATTCATTTTTGTACATACTACTTCCACTAACAACAATAAATATACAAAAGCCTAGTGCAATCTAAGTTTTAAACTCAAGTAAGCATAATGTTAGCAGCAAACTTGACACATTCTGGCAGAATTGCAAAAGCCTAGGCACTTCTTGTTGCTGTTGTTAAATGCGAGCATACTCTTCCAAAACTTGTGCTTTTGAGATGTAGAATGAAGTGACTCTTTGATTGATCATTCTCTAGTAAAAGACTTGTAAGCTAAATAGAGTAATTAATTTTATTAATTATGGACTTATTTTTCACCTTTTTATTGGCTCCTTCTGCGTATTATTGATCGCAGTTTTGTCTTGCTCCAGTCATGTTTCATGTCCTCTATTTAACAGTGATATATCTTTGAGCACACTTGATGCTCCTTGTGTCTTTCTAAATTTCTAATAATGTGTGTTTCTTTCTTTCAATGTGCACATGTTGGTTCTCAATTGGATACAGAAGCATAACTACCTCAAGTGTTCTTCTGTGAGTTATTCTATCTTCTTTTTACTCTTGTTCTTTATTGCAAAGATATGTGACATGTATATGTATAAAGTTTTGTTTGCCTTCACTCTTGTTGCATAGAAACTGAAATAGATGATTGCATGGATTTATTATCAAGGGTTTTCGATTCCTTGTGAAAAAATATGAAGCTGGCATGAGAACTCAGAATAGCGGCCTAGTTGTTACTGCAGAAACTAGTAGTTTTGCTAGTAGAAGTGACAATAATCCCATTGTTAGTGATGTCTCATATTATGGGGTGTTGAATGATATTATTGGGTTGGATTACCTTATGGGAAGGAAAATTGTGATGTTTGATTGTGATTGGGTATCACCTGGGAGGGCACTAAAGAATGATGAATATGGTTTCACATTGGTCAAATTTTCACGGTCAACAGGCCATAGTGAGCCATTTGTCTTGGCTTCCCAAGCACAACAGGTTTTCTATGTTGAAGATCCAACTGATGACGGGTGGCATGTAGTTGTAAAGACAAAAGCTAGAGATTCTTTTGACATGGACCCTATTTTGAGTGTAGAAGAATCTGTTATACAGGATTACAGTGTCGTCGATCAACAAGTTTTAGAAGAAGTTGAAAATCAGACTTTGGCTGGGGAAGACGCTGAAGGAATTATAGTTAAAGATTAACTTTTTCTGTTACTTGTTGCTTTATATCTGGATTTTTTTGTCTTCATTTGAGATGAACTGTTTAATTTGCTGTTATTAGTTTCTCATTTTTTGCAACTTTTTCTCCATGTAACTTCAATTATGAATTTTCTGTTTTGGTTTACTATTGTGTCAAATTTGTATGGTTTTAGATAAACATGTTTTTTGAGGTAACCATTCTGATTATTGATACTGTTTTTTTAATTTGGTAACCATTTACACATTAAAAGACATAGCTGACCTATTATTGTTCAACAAGTTTAGGTACATCACTGTGATGGAAAAGAGACATCCTAGTATTCGTTTAAGGTGTCAAGTGCCTAAGCAAATCAAGTCCATCCCAACTGCCTTGAATGATGAAGCTGAAATATCAGGTTGTATTCATTTCAATATACTTATGTCTTGGTTATAATGTGAAGAATTATTTAGATTACTTATTATAACGCCTTTGTGTGTTGACACAGATCTTACTACATTGAAAGCTTCTTCGAAGAATGCTCGAGCAACTCAACAAAGGTTGCCTAAGATAACAAATCAAAACAACTCTGCTAATTTAGCATCTCAAATTGGTGAGTAATTAAAGTCTTATTTACTTAATAATTTCACATCATTTTTTATAAATAATCATCACACCTATGTGCTTTTACAGAAAATATAGATATACCTGCACTCTTAGCTAGGACTGAAAATCTTCGAGCTAAAGTTACTGCAAGTTGGAAAAGTCGTAACAATCTTACAATTGAGCAGCGTAAGTAATCTTTATTATCCAGGAACTTAATGATAAATTATTTGTGGAATGTCAAACTTTCATTCTTGTTATTAATGTTGATGTAGCTTCAATCCAATGTACCTCAAGGAATACTCGAGCGCGTTCCCAACGCACTGCTAGGTTGAAGAGTCCTACTAATGTTACTGAACCAGGTTAGTAACTACAAATTTTATTTTAGGATCAATTTTTTTATTTTATTTTTGTTGGTCAATTAGTTGAGAGGAATTGTTTTATCAATTAATTATGATAGCTTTGTACGGCCACCCTTGTTGATAATTATGAGAATGTCTCTACTCTTAAAAATAATATTACTTTTTATAATAATTTTTACATGTGTACATCCTTATTATAGATGTTGATGTTGATGGGATCCGATCAAACTCAATGAACGTGGATGCTGATTTTCATGTACATGGTGGAAGAATAGATAAGCGTAATGCTACCAATGTTGCAACAGGTAAGCAATGGAAGCTTGATTTACATGTGTTGAATGCAGTTGAGAGATCTTGCCACTGCAGTTGTAGGCCTGAAGCTCATATCTCTTATCCATAGTTGAACTGAATATATATTGGCTTTTATATTGCAGCAGTGCTTCTTGTTTTTGTTTAGTTGAAATCAAACTTATACATGCTTGTTGTAGATGCTGATTTTGATGCAATCCAAGATGATTCAGTGAACACCATTCTCATGTAGTTTCTGCAAGAAAAAGGAGCAATTCAATGGCAACAGGTATGCAAGACATGTCGCACTTTCATGATATATAGATCATGTTTTAATCATAATCGCTACAAAATAATTTTTTTATATGTTTAATGTAGCTGGAACAAAAAAAAGGACAAGGGGGTCTACTTGTGTGCCCAAAGCTTGGGGGAAAAACTACAAGGATAATGTTTCATTTAATGAACTTGGCCAGCCTAATGATACAGATCATTCAAGCAAGCTACCTCATTTTTTGGGTGCAATGGCTCGAAATGGACGTTACTGTCCACTAAACATCACAGATTGGCGATTAGTACCAAAAAAGAATAAAGATGACATGCTGAAAGAAGTCAAGGTTTTATATAATGTGTACATATTTTTGTTTATCCTTTTGCACATTACATCTAGTGTTATTGAATTTAATTTATCTTGCAGTCGAGGTTTGATATACCTCCAGGAAGTGACAATTTTATCCTGCATTCAATCAACCAAAAGTGGAAAAATTGGAAATGGGCAGTGAAGAATCTGAAATTTGATCCAAACAAGTCAATTGAAGAACAACTAGCTGAAAGGCCCGAGAGAGTAAATGAAGAGCAATATGCAAAATTGCTTGATCATTGGTATACTGATAAAGCAAAGGTATGAACTCACATCTTAAATTAATGTACCCATGAACTTACATTTTGTTACATTTATATACTGAAAAATGTATGTCAAAATATTCAGCTTGTAAGTGAGAAAAATAAGCGAAGTCGTTACAAGTTGGAGTTTGTCCATCGAATGGGAAAAAGAAGTTATGCTGTTGTCAGTGAAATAATGGTAAGAACTTCTTAAGCTTAATTTATTGCAAGTTCAATAAATAATTATGACATCTCAAGCTCACTATTTTCATCGGATTTTGTTTGATATAGAGAGAGAACACATGGGTAGACACCCTACAAGGGCAGAGTTGTTCGAAAAGTGTTTCTCTCCTCCTGATGGCTCACCTATGTTTCAAGCAATACAAGAAGCAATTGTAAGTTTGTTTTCCTTGCCATACTGGAGAAAACTATATGCATGTTGTCTAAGTAATTTTGTTACTTTTAACTTCCTGCAGGAGAAAATGAAAGATCTGGCAGATTCTTATGATGAGGACTCTAACAGCACTGATGTTGTGCATGATCCAAATGATGAGTTTGCCCAGGTAATGGGCAGGGATAAAGATGGGCGATTACGCATGTATGGTATGGGAGTACAACCAGCTGATATTTATGGTGGAAAACCTACCCGTGCTGCACTTGAAAGAAAGTGTATGCAAGATAATGAAGAAATGAGATCTTTGAAACAGAAGGTAGAAGAGTTGACTGCTCTTGTGCTTGATAAATCACATTCAAGTGGACAGACTAATGCAGAGAAAACTTCACTTACACCATCAAACAATCATGGTTTGTCTGGAACTATAAAAAATCCACCTCGTGTGAAGGTAATTATCAGAAGCTCTCAATTATTTTGATGAAACTTAATTTCAGTAATGTGTTGTAATGGTATTAATAAATTTTAGGTCGGATCCCGTGTGGAGTTGAAAAGTCTTGCTAATATTAACGAAACTGTTGCAATTGGCAATGTGAAATCAATTGGAGGTGTTATATTTAATGGAAGAGATCTTGGCCCTGGTATATGTGAAGTTGTGGTTCAAACTCTGGTGAAGGATGAAGAAATGCTTATTTATCCTTATGAACACATTGAGACAATTGGCGAGTCTATTGGGGCACCCGTTGCTTGGCCTTTATCTTTGGTAAGTTCATATCACTTCTTCATTTTCTCTTCTTTCTTTCTTTCATCTTTCTCTTTTCCCTCTTGTTCTTCTGACTGTTCCTTTTCTTCACCTTCTGACTTCTTCTTTTCTCTTTTCTTTCTTCTTTTCCTTTTCCTTTCCATAGCGCTCATCTTTTTCTTTGTTTTACTGTTCTCGTTTTTCCTTTTCTCCATCCTGTTCTTTTGTTTTCTGTGGACACTTTGATGAAAGTGGTTTTTCTGTAGAAACCTGATTCTGTATCATTCTCCTGTTTTCTATTTTCTTATTTGTTTCTTGTTTAGAGGAATTCCAAATTGTTTGTTCTTAGTTTTATCCTGCAACCTATGCATTGTTCTGAAATTACTACAATTATTGAATTTTCATGTAAAGTTAAACCTACTCTTACTTCGTATGTTTTACTCAACGTCTTGTGCAGATTGTTTTGGTAGAAGACTGGTAGCTGATGGCTTGGCTTAAAGAAGCACAAAAAGACAGCTCATGTTTTGAAATTTAGTTATATTAGACATCATGTGTGGTATCAAATAGTTTCCAAGTGCTGAGTTTAGTATCCTGTGTGGTATCAAATAGTTTCCAAGTGCTGAGTTTAATTAGTTGAACTCTTGGATTATTTAGTTATGCTTTCATTTCAGATTAATGACAATGTTGCATTGAATATTCACAACATATATGTGATGAACTATTTTTAATGTGATGAACTATTTCTAAATTCCTTTTCATCTAAGTTTATCATTCAATTAGTGTATAGTGTTATGGGCAATAGCAGTGAAAATAGTATTATTGGTAAGAACAATTAATGGAAAATTTATATTTCTCATTGGGGCGTATGTAAGTGTCTCCATGTAGCATAAATATTCCACAGGTAAATAACTATATATGCATGTTGCGGACACATCTAAGTGTATCTAGTAGTGTTTTGATGTAGCAACCATGTGACACATCTAAGTGTCTCGATAGTCATATAGAGACACAAACATGCGTCCTTACAATTTTGTTTGCATGATCAGAATTCACTTACAAGACATTTATATGTGACTCAAAAACCATTTACAAGTCATATATAAGTGTCTCGATAGCCCATGATATAGAGACGTTTAAATAGGTGTCTCAAACTCTATTGAGACGCCTTCTATTGAGACCTATATCGAGACACTTATTGAAGTGTCTCCAAATTCATAAGTGTCTCGATATGGTATATATGGAGACACTTTCCTGTGTCTCGATATCTATTTTTTGTTGTAGTGCTTTGAGAGCATTACGCTGATTATTAGTTAGAAATTTGTAAAAATCATTGTAATTGTAATAGTATATCTCAAAAAAAAAGTTGTTGGATGGTTAAAGTTAGCAAAATGGTGTCTCAACTCCTTTCAATGTGTTTCATTTTAAATAGTAAAAGATACTAATGTGACAGATATAAGAGAAGAGATTAGAGAAAGTCAAAATTGATTAGATGGTCAAAATTAGGAAAATGGTGTCCAAACTCCTTTCAATGTGTTTCATTTTAAATAGTAAGAGATACTTGAAATAGATTAAGTGATTGTTTAACATTATTTTGCCAGAGTTAAATTTAACCTTCTTTTAGTTTAAAAGTGATTTTGAAAAAAATATTATAGGTGTTTGCTAATTTTGTAAAAAAAAAAAAAACAATCTAGTCTAATGTGTTTAAGCAAGAAAAAACAACTCGGGCTACTTCTCAAAACCAATTACCTACTTTTTAAAAGAAAAACAAAATCAGAAGTTATAAAATAAAACACTTAAATTCTGTTTTTTTTTTCCTTCCAAAAGAAAAGAAGTGCTTAATTCAAACAATAGCAAACACTACCTAAGTCCGGTTCAAAAAATCTTAGGCGAATTAAACAGATGCTTAAGTTTTGTTCTTTTGAACTTAAGTTCAGTTCCATTAAGTCCAGTTCAGTTCAACTTTGGTTAATTTGTTTAAATTTATATTTTACTTCAGTTCAATTAAGTTAAATTAAGTTCAAATCAGTTGAGAGTGAGAGAGAGGATTAATAATCATTAGATGATACCTTGGAGAATAGAGAATACCATGAGGATGTATTTATAGCATAGTGATGGTTGGCCAAACACCGGAGGATCACTTCAATCAGACGCTCTCTCTCCTAACTTGTGGGTTATGGCCCATGGACATGTATTTAGCCTTTAAGTGGGGAGTAAGTCTCTTGTGATTCCGGAATTTCCATAAGCTTATGGAAATTCCGGTTCCTTACATTGATCAAATTTCCAAGATATATAATACTTAGAGTTACTTAATAAAATACTGCCAGTTTCTTAATAATATGCTATAATTCCAGTTACTTAATACAAACACCCCAGACCGTTGAGACAAAACTCCCAGTTACCTAATAAAAAAACCCCCAAATACCTAAAACAAACACACCACACTGTTATAACAA
>JAYMSL010003208.1:0-12810 GCA_036897195.1 Plantago coronopus | reverse complement strand
CTCCCATTCCTTCACAACCCAACATTATTCTATTTTCGTTAGGTTAGGAAGAGACGCGCCTCATCCAAGTTCAGACGATGTTGGAGCGTTTGAAAAAGGGTCATTCGCTCATGAAAACGGTCTTAATTGGTTTAGTATTTGAGATATTGAGCTAGTACATGAATATGTAACCATGAGAGGCCTTGGGGTAGGTTAGTCGACTGTGTGTTGAGGTTTAATTGGGAGTTGATCATCGAGTTCATGAGTGAGAAATTGTGTGAACCAATCATCGAATATGCACGCTTTAGATTGTGATACACTTGCCATATTCCTATTTACTAAGAGAGATGATGTCTTGGTAAAAGTCGTTTGAAGCCAATTTTACATATCTTCCTGACGTTGGGATACTTATAGGTTTGAACTCCGCTATTGAGAGACTATGTAATGGTCAAAATTGACCGACGTCTTTGTTTGAACCTTCACCTCAACACTACATGCCTCTGGAACTTGCTTGAGTCCAAAACGAACTATGTCATATGTAAGTGCTAACATGTGTGTAGCCTAACGATGCGGGCCCAAAAATCACATGAATCATGGGTCGTGCCCATTGGGCCTATCCAATGAGTTTACCAAATGTGTGCATATAGGGGTGGATATTACAAATTACGATTGGTCTTGAACTCTGACTTATTCACCGTTTGATTCTATATGTATTGAATTCAAACCGAGTAGAACATATTATTACAATACACCGATTTGGTAATTTATTTACATAATCTAACCTAGTTCATAATTTAATTTCACTTTATGATGGAGTATTAAAGAAAATGTAAATTTGTATGACCATAATCACTTTATCTAGTAATAGATCATCATATAATATGTACCTCTGTGAAGAATATCAACTCATGACATCTTATTAGTTTTTCATTTCCACTTTTAAAACAAGCATTTCCTCTACATTTCATTCTACATTTCATTCCTGGCTTCGCCCCTCAACATCAATCATTAGCTATATAGAGCCTATAAGTTTCGGATGGTGATTCTACTTTTCGATTTTCTTTATTCACGCTTCTTTTTAACATACGGATTACGACTAACCCGCGAATTATGATGCGGGTGAGCAGGTCACCATCACCCACAAGATTCGCCAATATAGTGAGTAATAAGATGAGTGTACGGAAGTGACATTTTTAGCGTAAAATGCTGAAAATCTTTAGGTCAGACTTATTAACCACCACATGAGCATCAAGGCATAATCCTTGGATTAGAAACTTTAATCACTCAAGTAACTAGGTCAAATCATTCATGTACATGCCATTCAATAGTGTGGTCCACTCATCAAAAAGTTTGAAATTTTGCCACTAAATAACATCTATGAAAGAAATTTTCGTCATATTTTCTATCAATACTGATATCGGACCACTATATTAACAGTTTAAATTGTAAGGATAATATCTAAGAGAAGATCTCCGCTCATACTAGTACTTTAAAGCTCACCTGCTTTACATGCACGCACGAATAAACTTTTGCGCTCAGTCCAGTTATACTCATCGAAATTAACGTATTTCCCCCTTTTAATACCCAGGTGGTCCTAATTTCGCGAAATTGAATATAGTTTTTTCGAAAATACTTACCAACATAAGTATGAAAATCATATTGGGATTATGGGGACCATGATATTTGAGATGCAAGGAGGCATATATTATGTATATAGTACCTTATCTATGGTCCTTAAATCCTTAATTACTAAGATAATAACATGCTTCATGTAGGGGGACCATACTGGAATTTATGGGGAAAATTATTTTAAACATAATTAGCATAAAAAAGATTAATAGAATATATACTATTTAGCTTTATCATGGACCTTTTTTTCTTAATATTTATTTTTTGTACTATAAAATGTGAAATTAAGGTGTTAATGGTAAGTGAAACATGCCCCTTGATTCACTGAAGATCGCGATCCCTAGATTAATTATACTAATTTTTTGTTAACAGTGCCATTGTACTAGGGGAAACGCATGCTTAATTGAATTAACGTCGAATTCTTAAACAATTTTTTTTGGAAACGGAAAAATTGTATTCTTGAACAATTACATAAGATCTAACTGTCTAAGGTTGTTCAGCAGCCAGGTAGAAGTTCTTGAGTTTATAACCGGACCTACTAAGTCAAGATCTGGGGGTTTCCTCTCCAATCAATTTTACTTGACCCGAAAATCTCATTTCCGAGAGGTCTTAGTTAGATGTTCGTTATTATCTTTTACGATTTTCTTACAAACGAGCCCATTATGCGCATTATATTCTATTAGTAACATCCGTGCAATGATATATCACTCTGAAATCAACGATTTCTTTTAAACAGTAGATTTTAACTACACTAATTTTATACATATACAACCTCATAACTACAATACACCCATATCAACATTATAGAAAAAACTGAATTTTCAATACTTTGGCTATTTCTGAACCATGAGGCTAGATGTTTGTCAAGTAGACTAGCCCAAATGAATAGCCTATCTGTAGAGATATTTTTTAACGGGCCTACAAGTCGACCCAAAATCTCAGGCCCACATAAGTTTTATTGAATTCGGGTCCACGATGTTGATGGGAATGGACTTCTTGCTGGTTAACCCTAGTACAATAAACAATTGAATGTTGATTAGCAATTAATACAGATTTTAACTGCAAAATTATCAAGAAAGTCAGTTTTATAGTCATCTACATGATGTTTTAATCTTGTGACTTGGGTGTTTTTAAACCTATCTCGAGTGTTTAAGATAATTATTTCATATGTAAAACGAACAAACGTATTGCTGGTATGACGTTTTGAAAAACAAAAAAGGATGTAATGCGCTTTATAAATATAGTGTTTCATTAGGGTAAACAAAATGAATATGATCGATGAATATAATTTGGTTCTGGCATTAGAATTTCAATCAATTATGCAAAACTTCAAACAGTACATCCAATTGATGATCTTGGCAATTTCTCCAGTTTGGAACATTCCTGTAATGCCAAGAGTTCGGCAGGATGATCGAAAAATCGTGCAGATTGAACATTACTAAGGTTCATGAAAGCATAGAAAAATGGGGGCTTTGAAGAGGCTGTACAAGATAGAAGACAAATACTACAGAAGGAAATATTCAGAAGTCTTCATGATCTACATATTTTGATGTCTTTTTGCAATACTATAGACAGCATACATGTTTCAATTGCAGTTTATTACATTAGTTTCTTACATACACTTGAATCATGCTTGGAAAATTTCCTTGTAATTCAGATTCCAAAATGAGAAGCAATCGGTGAACTGTGATAGATAAGGTAATATCAGTCAACTCTTAGAGCATCCATCCTGGAAGCAGTCCGTTCATGCTTTGTTGAGCATCATTTGTCGTAGTCATCTGGCTGGAACTCGCAGCATGATCATTAGTATACCTGTTTCAAGGCAGACAAGATAATGTTTGTTATTTCTCGCGTTCTGGAATGGATTCTGTATGCCTTGATGGAACTGGTCTATGCTGTTTGCAACATTTTTATTCGAATGGATTAGTCTTTATTTTATAGAAGCGAAAAAATGATGAGTATTAATAGATTCTCAGAATGAGCTAAATATAAACACTTCTGATAATCAGAATGATTCACAAACAGGCACTATTCAGAATGGATTCAACACATTCATCTACTTCCTAGATACCTGATTTCATTTATGCATGGGCATGAGTCCTATCAGATTTTGAAGCTCGTTCGACATGATGTAATTACTAGAAGAGAACACTGAAGAATAACTCTCATGGTTTTCCAATTCCAGCTAGTATAATATAACAAAATGCTATGGAAATGAGGCACATATTGTATGTATCATTAATGAGTGTTTAGTGTTTTACCCGATTTGAAGAGTAGAGTTGCAGTCCAGAGGCTGAAAGAAGCTTTGAGATTGAGAGTGCTGATGATGGCCATAACCGTTGTTTTGTTCCCAATTCTGATGCATGTGATTAGCTGTGTAAAGTTCTTCCAGCTGATCACAGAAGCAAAAAGAATTAAAGATGGAATGTTTATAATCATCGAAAGTGAAATTAAAACAAATTGATGGAAGTGATTGAATTTGTTCAGTCTGTTTACACACCTGCCTCTCAAGGCCTCTATTTCTCTCAATCATATGCCTCTCCTGCAGTTGAAAATAAAGTTATTTGGATACTACTCCAAAGAAGTAAAAATATACGAACTTAATTTTCATTCAGATTAATTGAATTACCCGCTCATGTAGATCAGAAAGGGTGTCAAGCATGGACTGCGTCTGCACAGTAGTACAAAGCATTAATTTAAACTTTAAGGCGAAAATTTATGCTCGCGTCAATGCTGATTATATACCATGTCGAAGAAACATTTAAGGCCTGTGAAAGAATGCTTACCCTTGTGGATCTAATATGCTTCAATGATGTCTCCAATTGATGCTCAAGGTGTTCAAGATCATTAATGTTTAGGGGTCCTAGATCATCCCCAAGAAGATGCCTGGAACCAGAAGCAAATGAGTTAATGAATGCAGATATGTTTCTTGAGACATTATTCATCATTTATGAAGGAAAACAATACAAGAAACGTCACTCTTGCACGAATGACATTTGTTGTATATTCATGTCCGTGTTTCAGTTCCAGTTTATACATTATTGGCCTCAAGTACAATGATCGCCACTTAGCACTAACAAGTAAGTTCAGCAAGTTATACGGACACGTCCAACCTGGCTTTTGTACTTGAAAGAAAATAGTGGCAAACCGCAAACCCTCTCCCTTGACTAGGCCTTTTAGTAAGGACTAAGGAGACATCGCAATAGGATTAGGATATGATGTTCTCGGAGAATTGGTCCACGTACGTTCATGACAAGATAGTTTAGTGTTACTGAGGCATAGAATTGCTAACTACTAGCAAGTTTTATACAATGCCAAGGAAACTTGCTTAAATTTCCGGTTTCATTTGATATCCGAGGTAGTAGGCTTGGTGTAATCGAGGAATAAGCAGCGGGCATGCTTTCTGGAATCTGATTTACATTTTTAAATAGAAAAATGACTACATGTAGATTATATTTGGTGTAAATATCATCTTGATAATGCAATAATTTTATGAAATTTTCATTTCACTTCTGTTCAACACTATGTACTATGTCTGGATTAAGAGTATGGTCTTATTCCCAAAGGACAAGAACTGCTGCATAATTTACAAACACTGTGTGCAAATTTAGGTATACAGATGATAGGATCATCAGAGCTACAAGAAGCTAGAGTTCAATTACCTTTGGTATTGCTGGAGAGAGTCATACTTGGATTTAAGTTTTAAATACTCCTTGTAGCTGCTTATCTACAACAAAAAATTCAAGATTAAACTTGTTTACATTTAAAAGCACGCGGCAAAAACATTTTTACGAAATTTAACAATGATGATCATATCATTTTTCGAGCTTAGCAGGATGATAGCAAAATATAGCAAAATTGAAAAACGCTTTTACATAATGAAATAACATACATACCACTAAATGCGTATGTCGAAAACTTGACACTAAGAAATTGCAATACCTCTAAATCCTTGGATGGATTGTTCACTTCCAGTGATCCATAACTGCATTTCTGGTACCTTTCAATTGTCTTGAGCATACTGTATGTCAATGAAAACACAACGCGTATTAGGAAGATATATATATACAGAAACCAACAAGTATATATCAAAATGAATCAGCTTATGCATATTAGAGCATAACACAAAGAAATCAAGCAATCAGAACTAGAGATCTAAGAGACTAAAAGCTATCGAAACCGTTGTAAAACTTGTAACTGGCCTACAAGGTTTGATAGATGCACACAAAAATGAAATTAGCACACCATTTATGAAAGGTTATGGCTTCAAAGATTTGCAGGAATTAGTGCACAAACAAAGAAAACTAGCCTAGATCATGATAGTTAGTGATATTAATTCAAGATTTACAAGTTTCACAAACTTTTAATAGAAGTTATTTCATGCATTGGGACTCAAATGGACCAAGATATTAAGAAACACACATGCACAATACTTCATTTTCTTGAAACATGAAAAATAAAACCAGATTCTTACAAATTACAGAAATTGCAGAAAGATGTGTTAATTAGAGCATTTCAACTTTAATTTTTTCACAGATGATCAGATTTGATTGTCCTTTTTTTCCTAGCAGCACTTATTTCCATTTGTCATTTCTGAAGCCCCAAAATACCCGGAGGATATCCAGGCAAGGCGACCAAGAATTCAGTTAAAAGCCTGAAGTATTATTGTACTAGACTGCAAATATCTTTTTGCCTTTCAAATCAAACAGAATACTGTACATCTCTCTCAAAATGATCTAACTGTTCCATTAATACAATTTTACCTCTATTTATTTTTACCAATTTCAAGAAAATGAACTCTTTCAGCTTGGATCAGCAAGATCAAGCTAAAATACATTAAATGCACATAACAAAAAACACAAAAAAACACATAAAAAATCACATAAAAATCAGAAAAGAAGTGAAGATCAAGAAGCATACTTGGAGGAGCTACAGAATTCATAGAGCTTTCCTCTATTAGAGAAGATGATGAGAGCAACTTCAGCATCACAAAGCACAGAGAGCTCATAAGCCTTTTTCAACAAGCCATTTCTCCTCTTTGCAAATGTGACTTGCCTGTTAATCTTGTTCTCAATCCTCTTCAGCTCAACTCTCCCTCTACCCATAGTTCTAAGCCTATATACACTGTCCAAATCTGAGCCTTTTTTCTTCTGTTTAAGGATATTTTGAAATCTGGGTTAGGCCAAAAATGGAAAATCTTGAAAACCCTAACAAAACCAAAACTAAACAAGCAGAAAGAAGATCAGGTTAGGAAGTAAACTGAGGTAGTTTCTTTGAACATGGACTTTGTGTAAGAAGAAGAAGATGATGATGATGATAACATGTGGTTGGGAAATGATGAAATGAGAAGGAGTTTGTTTAGGTCATTTTGGCTTTCAAATGGAAATTATGAAGCTTTTTTAGCTACCCAATGGGAGATGAGAAGTAAAGGGAGTAAATGTTGGATTTTTATGACTGTATGGGAGCCTTGGGGTCATTGATGATTGTATCGGGACAAGTGTCGGTTTACGATTGGGAGTGAAGGTAATAGTAGTGTGGAAGTTTGGAGGAATTTCACATGCGCTGAACGTCATATACTTTTGTAGCGGTAGTCGCTGATTAGCTGTTAAAGTTTATTCTAAACTATTATTAAAGATTCGTAAGGTTATATGTAGGGCATGGAATGTAAGGTTAAAGGGAGTAACCAAGTTTTGTAAGGCTAGATGTAGGGCATAGAATGTAAGGTTAAAGAGAGTAAGCAAGGGAACTTTTTATTTGTCATGGTGTGCAAGTTTGGTAGAACTTCACATGGTATACTATTTTGGACTTTTATAATGTTGGTCGGTTGTTAAAATTTATTCTTGACTAGGACCACGTTTTGTATGGTTGAAAATGATGAATATGTAACGCGTCTTGTGAATCTTCCTTCATATTTCACCACACCACACCACATCATGTTATGTGTGAATACACTTGTTCAATTACTCTACATACATATCCACACG
This sequence comes from Plantago coronopus, assembly GCA_036897195.1. Lineage (NCBI taxonomy): Eukaryota > Viridiplantae > Streptophyta > Magnoliopsida > Lamiales > Plantaginaceae > Plantago > Plantago coronopus. Next base: position 5,218 of record JAYMSL010003208.1, on the reverse strand, counting down.
CATAAGAGATACGTACACTTAAAACCTTCTTGTTCCATAGTACTTCCCAAACTAAGCATTTAATTTCATGAACTCTTATAGATAACGAAGTTCATATGACTTCTACTTCTTCTTAATATCTTCATCCGTAGTTTCTCAAACACGTCAATTCTGAAATCGTACCCGTTTAAATGTTAGAACATGTTGTTGTTACCTCGAAGGCCAAAGTTGGACACCATATATATTTCTAATTCATACATTGCTTTTAAAAATATTTCTCATGTCAGAATTTTTGGGAATATTATATAATTATATATATATACCTACTACTATGCATTATTAAAGTATAATATTAAAGTCAAGAATTGGTCATGTTGGTCCGTACCACGGAATAAACTATTCATTGATCACAAAGTACTAGTCTTCTTTTTTCTTTCTTGTTGAATAAAGATACAAAGTTCAATCTTCTTCTTCCTTGTTCAAATGATAGCTAAATTATTCCTGCAACAATTATTATATAAATGCCGTAAATAATACTCCATTAGGCATTAGAAACGTGATCAAATGCATAATTTATCACTAATATCATTAATTAGACTAGTATATCTAAACATATATAACAGGTAGCTAATTAAGTACACGGTAGTTACAATTTCATCAAGTCAAAATATACATGGAATTTGACCAAATTAGAACTAATCTTCATCATCTTCTTAACGGTCACCGCACAAGAAGTACTATCCGTTAACAATATCTAGAAATATGATTACTGATCAGATCAGATCAGTTCAGTTCAGTTTACTTTAATTAGGTTTAGTCAGTTAGCCCCTAATTAGTTTTGCAGTTCAATTCATTTTTGTTAAGTTCAGATTAGTTCAGAAATTCTGACCTGAATGAAACAGAGCCTAGGTAGAATTTGATTCCCACAAGGACTTTTGGGATATTCTAATAACGAAACCACTCGGGTCAGTTGAGACCGAGAGTGAAACAATGTGACGACTTAGGGTACGTGATGTGTAGCTAGCGAATGTGAATACATTGAACCGGGACGAATTTAAGTCTGGGAAGGAATTTACCCTTGACTAACTTGTTACTTAGAAATGTAAAATCTGATCACATGAATGGTCTTCTGGAGTGTTTTTTTTATCTATCTTTTTAACAGGTATATATGAACATCTGAAAGTGACTACCCAACGTCCAATATGTACTGTGTGATATGTGTTTAGTTTCAGGATCTTTATAATTTTTATTTTCCTTCCTCCTTTTTCTCATACCACGAATTCGAATGTTGAAGATGAAATGACCTCTGATGTAGGGAAAATCGATATATAAGTAAATTGCGACCAAGATTTAGCGTTGTTTACATGTTTTTATGTATATTTAAGAGTAATGAATAATTGACGTGAAATTAACAAGTTATGTCGAGGCAAAGAAAGAAGCCTACAATCAAACTCGAGTTTGAGATCTAGTGACTCAAACGAGTTTGTGTTGACTATCAATGAGTCGAGTATTCACGCTTAACAACACTAGTAAGAATTAAGAGTAATGAATAATTGACGTGAAATTAACAAGTTAAGTCAAGGCAAAGAAAGAAGCCTACATTCAAATTCGAGTTTGAGATCTAGTGACTCAAACGAGTTTGAGTTGACTATATCAATGAGTCGAGTATTCACGCTTAACAACACTAATAAGAATTAAGAGTAATGAATAATTGATGTGAAACAAGTCGAGGCAAAGAAAGAAACACACAATCACACTTGAGTTCAAGCTCCAATGACTCAATCAAACGAGTTTGCAAACAAGTCTCAATAAGTCGAGTATTCAAGTCTAACAACACTAATACGAATTAAGAGTAATGAATAATTGATGTGAAACAAGTCGAGGCACACTACAATCAAACTTGAGTTCGAGTTCTAGTATGACTCAACCAAACAAGTTTGAGTCTCAATAAGTCGAGTATTAATGTCTAAGAACAAGAATTAAGAGTAATGAATAATTGATGTGAAACAAGTCAGGGCAAAGAAAGAAGCCTACAATCGAAGAGTTCGAGCTCCAGTGACTGAGTTTGAGTCTCAATAAGTTGAGTATTCAAGTCTAACAACATTAAGGCTCTGTTCTTTTTAATTGAAATTCAGCTCCATTCAATTCAGTTAAGTTTTGGTTAGTTTAAATTTTATATTTCAATTAACTCCAATTCAGATCAATTCAGTTTAAAAATTCTTAACTGAAAATGAACCTAGCCTAATAAGAATTAAGAAGTACACCTCACCAAACAAGGAGGTTTAGACATCCAGATCTTCACAAATCGAGATTAATTAAGAATCACTTGTTTAAACAGGTAAGAAAAGTACTTCCAAACTAAGGCAAAATAATAAAACTCCTTGTCAAATGAGAAAAATATCACTTTCTTATAGGTTTGAGATCATCAACTGATTAACCAACATCATGTAATCTCCTTGTCACACACATTAATGTAACAACAACAACTAATAAGATTACACAAGTACAACAAAATATTTGCAAAATTTCATCTCATCTCATCTCAGACCAGATCAGATCAGCAAGCTGTGCATCATCAGTTCTTGTTCAAGACACATAACAGCACCTAGAAAGGAACCAGATATGGAGGAATCTAATCCTCATAAACTCCTCCAACTATGGTGATGCAGACATGTCGAAAAACTTCAAGTGAATGTGATTTTTAACAGTGTGCACACTACTCTGTGTGTTTTCGCTGTCAACCATATAAAACCTGTGCAACTTGATGGAGTATACCAGCAGCATCATATATACCAGTACAGATGATATATATATACCATAAAGTTTTTGTTTCCATATTTCTTTTGATGTGTTGTTGATAATGAGTCTTGTTGATACATGTGATCTAGGATGCTAGTGTTGGTCAATTCAGGGTTTGGGCCTAACTTGGAGGATAACTCACTGATGATGATGAGGTTCGATTGCGAAGTATTGGACTTTGATTTTGACTTCGGAATAGTAGTGAGAACGTGATGTGGTAAAAAGATGTGTAATCTAGTCGGTACATAGTTTACACACTTGTAATTAGTTTGTGTATCGTGCTGGTTAGAAAGCTTGAAGTCAAGAACTTGTAGGCACGTGGTAAGTTTTTCCGATTTTCTAACGTAACTACTAACTCATGTGACAGAACTGTAAATCGAAATTTTATTAGAGGGTTCAAAAGTTATAATTTCGTATAAGATGTAATTTAAATTCAGTTCACTTAAGATTGTTTCAGACTAGTAATTGATTTGAATAGTACAAGTCTACTTTAGTTGGGTGTCTTTTCAAGATCATAGCTAAAACACTTTGCAATGAATAAGGTTATAAGTTTGACATAAGGACACACCATGTTACATACTCTATTAACATATCATAGCTAGTGACTATTAACATTTACGAAATCATTAACATAGTACATGTAACGAGTGACTATTAACATTTACGAAATCATTAACATAGTACATGTAACGAGTGCAAATCATATTAATATAATTTTTGTCGTTTTAAAAAATAAAAAATTAACATGGTACATGTAGCATGTGACAAATTTGAAATTCCATAAGATTTTGATATATGTTTACATTTTTGTAAATTAAATTGAAATATGTTACATTTAAAATGTGACTAATTAACACAATTGGAATCTCATGAGTAAGAAGAAGCTATGTTGTCTCACTTTCAACTAACTAGCTGGATTCCCATGACATACCACTTTGTTAGTGGAAAATCTATTAGTCAAAAGCAAAGATGTAGTGCATTAGAATATGGGAATTTTCAAAAAAAATGGCTTACCACAAAAGTTCAAGTACAAAGTACAACAAACTCTATCTATCTACTTGGCAACACACAAGTTCAATCCACCAAGATCCAACCTCACATTCATAATGGAAAGCTAATCTATAAAATATCACACTTTTATCGCTACCCTTAATACTATTATGAAATCGCATCTTATATCAGATCGGAGCGCAATATAACAATATAAACATCTAACATAATCTCAAAGTTCATTCTGTGTAGTAAATCAGTCAATAAGACTATAAGCAAGACTTACTATATCCTGAATTTCGAACCTCCAACTCAGTTGGTAAATTGTAAACCTAATGGTGCCACGGTGAGGACAAATCCAACCTCATCATTTACACAAGCGCACACTAGACCCCGACACAACCACAAGCTTCCGCGGGCCTGTTTTGCTCGCCGGTCGATTCGGTAACAAGACATGACACTAAAAATAATTGAAAGCTGAACCTAGGGAACGGTTTGATCAATACAGCAAACAAACGCAGATGTTACAATCAACTAGTACTTGTAAAGCTAGCCGTACAAGAGCCTGGTCCCGGCCCGAACCGGTCCAAAAAAGAAAGCAAAAGAAAAAAAAAGTTAGAAATATGCATTTCCATACATTAGTCGATTCTAATAGTAGTAGTCAATTCAATTCTAACAAGTTATTTTTGATACATGGGCCTGTTGATAGTCACATTTAGGGTCCATAGTGCGAGTTACACGTGTCGCGTTCTCATTCATTGCTAGGTCCAGATATTTTAAGTTCCAACACAAAAACACCACCGGTTTAAATCAGTTCTGGGTACACCCATGATATAACAACAATCGACTTTATCAATGATCGATTTAAACTTGACAATTTGATCAAGCTGTGTAATTATCAATAATATTGATATTTGATTACGAAATTACCTGAAATTTCGCGTATCGTTTAAAAGATAGTGGCTAGTTGTATACTCGTTATTAACCGGAGATGTGGGTACCAGACATGATTGGACTGGTGAGAGACTGATAAATTTATTATGTGTGGGGGCTTCTTTGTGTACCAGAATATAGAAGAGGGTCCGATTTGCCATCATGCATGGTTCGTTCCTCATCACTTTACTGTTACATTCATTCATTTTATTGTATTATATTCTGTTCATCATCAGGTTCTTGATTTTAGGCTAGATTGGCTGCTTCTTTTCAATCTCTAGTTCAAGAGTTTCATGGCTTTATGCAATCAACATTATCAGGCAGTCCAAAATATAAATGAAAAATCAAGACATGTCATGGCTTCAATGATCAGGGCCAGATTAGTGCTCAATTGATCAGATGCTCGTTAGAAATTTATACTTGCTGTCATCGGCTCGAGATCGACGAGCTTCGCATGATCGTACTCGTGACCGGCTCGTTAAGAGATTGACTTGTTCTTGAGCAGCTCGCATCTGAT
>JAYMSL010003207.1:0-12812 GCA_036897195.1 Plantago coronopus | reverse complement strand
TTTTCAGTAGCACAATTACCGATTTCTCAAACCATTCATCCTCCTTTCAAAGAGAAATTAAAACATTCATCCTCTCCCATTTGAATTCAACACGCCATGGGAGCCACCAAGTTCATATCAATCAAAACTCGCTTTTCAGACCTACCCGACGACCTGCAATTCAAGATCATGTTAGGTGTTGCAACGACAAGCTTGGAGGATTATGCTTCGGTGATATTGACGTAAGTTTCAACACTCAATCTAATTCGACTATACAACTTACTCTGTATTAATTTTCTTTTTCTATTACTTACAGTGCCAAGAAGTTTTCGAATATAAAAGATAAACCATCATTCTACTCCATGATCAAGTTCGAGAATATTCCAAGAGTCCCCTCACTCTCACCAACATCTTCCGAGTTAGCTTTTCTATATGAATGTCAAGATGGTACACATCTCCATCCAAAAAAAAATCTATGTATGTTTTTCATTTGTCCGCGATGATAATATACGAATATTAATTAGTTTGTTATTTTAGGTCGATGTTTTTGAACATGGCAAGCTCGATAACATGGAATATTTGCTTGGAAAGATTCAAGAGGGTAATCATGAAGATAGCAAATACCTATCGTCTCTTTACAAGATGTTGAGTGTGATGAGAAGCTAAGACAAAATGGTAAGTTTACGAAGTTTGAAGAAAAGAAAAATCAGAATTGGAAGAGTTCTGATTATTAAAATTCCAGATCCTTGGGAAGAGTTCTGTTTTAATCCGTTGATGCTAGAAATTTCTATTTGATTCTATAAGAGTTCTTTGATAGAAATGTCTTTTTTGCAAGAAGTACCAGATCAATGTTGTAAAATCCATATGATGTTATGAACCTCAGGTTTGTATATTACATAGAGATTGTATGACAACTAGTACAGTCTTCTTTTAAGTATAAAGAACTCAGGCTATACAATATGTACTATAAAATTTTACTTTAATCTAATTGATGATATAAAGTATAAACACACATTAAGCACAACTATGTTGATGTGGTATATAGTTCTGTATCATAAAGCATAGACTTGCATTCTGGCAACAGCACAACTATGTTGATGTGTAGAAGTTTTGATTCACAACTCCAAGATGATAACATCAACTATGTTGATTTCAACAGGTTAAAAAGTTGCTAACTTCAATAATCACAAAAAGAATAATGGCCAACTCCAAGATGATAACATCAACAAAATAGAATGATCTTCACACTCAGACTTAACTTAATTTAGACAGTTGTGTAATAAGTTTGTTCTTACTTGAAATCTCACATTAAGAACTGGAAATAGTCCTTTCTTACTTGTGTAGTTAGTTCTTAAGTTTGCAGTTGTCCAATTTGAACACCATTCCCGCATGTTATCCTTCTGTTACATGCAAAACATGATAACATCTACAGCAAAATGAGATAAAAGCATTAGTATCATTCTAACACTTTCTCAAAGAATACTGATGCACATAGGTAAGATAAACTTTACACATGTTAATTACTCTAAAATCTTCTTATAAGTTATTCAAAGTCTGGGTATATTATATGTACCATAATAGTTCGACAGATAACATCTAGACTCCTTTGATCAGGTTCAAATGTTGGCAAATTCAATGTGATTAAATTTAGCAAAATCAACAACTATATCATTATCATCACACGTCTAAACAATGTTGAAAAAACTTTTCCTCAGTTTTGTATAGCATGTATAGTATGAGAAATAGTACAGGCTTCCTATAAGAGTATATAAAACTCTTGGTATACAATATGTACTATAAAAGTTTACTTTGAATTTGTTGATGATATGAACACACATCAATTGGTAGCTATACACACCCAACTCAGCAGTTTTTTCCGCCAGTTGTGTATATTCAACCAAGATTTGTGTCATGGTTTGTTAATAAGCTTCAATGGTGTTAAATATAGTAAACCGATAAACCATAACTCGAGTTTAAGGGACAGTTTGACAAAATTCAAATTTAAAAATGAAGAGAATTAATATGAATCCTTGATTGATTCCCCCATCCGTCAAAATAGGAATTTTGTTAACAACTAATATAACACTGCATATCTTAAGCTATCAAGTCACCCAAACATTTAACCTATTGCAGCCACCCAAACAGAAAACCCCCAGATTCGTACACATCCACCCAATACACAATTCCAGATTGTGTATCAGCAACAAAACAATATCCCGGAACGTGAATGGTTGCGGGCAAATCTTACCAAGAGTGAGTTTTGCTCAAATAGCCTATCACAGTCCCTGGCCTATGGCTTTCATATATACACTCTGGGAAATATGGAAGGAAAGCTGCACCCACTAGCCAAACCCTATTCAAGATCAAATAACTCAGTCAAGACTCATGGAAGGCGCAAAAACAAATCAAACAGACCAACCGCGACCAGAAATGGAAAAAGACCAGGTAACGATGGATGAAACTAAATGTGGACGCGAGTGTGAATTTTGATTTTGCACAAGCCAAAATTGGTGGAATACTCAGGAATTCTAAAGGAGATTGGGAAGGGGGTTTCTGCAGAGACATACCGATTTCACCATCCATGGAAGCGGAATGTAGAGCTCTGGAGGAGTAATGAAAATGGCGTGGAGTAGAAGAATACCCAAACTGATTGTTGTGTCGGATGCGGCAAACATAATCGAAATGGCCAAAGGGAACATGGAAATACCCGCTAAAATCGCCGTCATCATCGACGCCTGCAGGGTGTTGCTGCGATTACCTTGGGAGATGGAATTAGAATGGGTGGCGCGTGAGGCAAATGGCGCCGCAGACAGCTTGGTGAAGATGGATCTTCAACTAGGAGAGAGTGAGTGGCTCTTGGAAGCACCTGGAGAGCTTTAGGAGCTTTAGGGAGAATACTCATTTTGTATTAGTTATTTCTAATTGATTCCGTTAAGCATTTTTAGTCATTTTGTATTAGTTATTTCTAATTCATTACGTTAAGCACTAAAAAAATCTATTACTACCTGTTAACTTTGTGGAAGCATGGGTCAACCAGCACAATACAGTTTATGCATGTAATTCCTTAATTTATACTCTCACGGGAGTGCTAATTAGTCGAAGTTTATAAATAAGTAACATATTATCCTCAGTTTAGTAAACATTTTATCTCACCTTTCTTTATTTAGAAAAAGAAACTAAGTTTAGTAAATTGGTAAATTTATAACTCACCCATATTATATTTCTTTATTTAGGCTCTGTTCTTTTCAACTGATGATTGCGGAATTGAATTGAACTAAATGGACATGAAGTAAAGTACAAATTTGAGCTAATCAAATCTGAACTTAATAAATCTAAACTTAACTTAAAGAAAAACAGAATCTTAGAACTTAATCTAATAGAAAATCACCTTTTTTTCTTTTCTTTTTAGATGAAAAGCGCATCTAAGTTTATTACTCCCTCCGTTCCATTAATAACTTCCTAAGGGGTTGCTTTCTCTTGGATTAAGATAATTTAATAAAATATTAGTTTGTGTGAGATATTATATTGGCATAGTGGTAAGTTGGGGATAAAGTAATAGAGATTGTAGATAAAGTAGTGAAAAAGTAAGAAAGAGAAATAATAAAGAATTGATGGGTGCTATAAATTTGGTTTAGGAAGTTTGTAATGGAACAACAAAAATGGAAAGTTAGGAAGTTTTTAATGTAACAGAGGGAGTAATAAAATCATGAGAAAAACTTGGGAAAGACCACTCATTTGTGGACTTTTCAAAAGGACCACCTACCTGGGATCATAATATGCGATGTTATCAATAGAATGTCCAATGTTACTAATATGTTATCTTATTTGTGGACTTTTCAAAAATACACCTAATGGCATCATAATATGCGATGTTATCAATACAATGTTCAATGTTATCATATTAGTAATATTAGTAACGTTGGACATTATATTGATAACATCGCATATTATGATATTATTAGGTGGTCTTTTTTAAAAGTCCACAAATAAGTGGTCTTTCCCAAGTTTTTGTAAAAAAGAAAAGAAGACGTACTGATCCTTGTGATCTACTTGTACTTCGAAAGCTGTCCATTATCTTCCTAGAAAAACTTGTTTGCAAAGGATTACTCTTGGACGAACTTGACATAATGCGCAGGCTAGGTTTCAAAAACTCTTGAAGCTCATACTTACTCCTGCAAATCACAAATGGATGCGAATGATAAGCCTTACAAATCTGTAAGGTAGTTGAAACACAATTAAAAAAATAACAGAGATGTAAAGCAACAGCTGGTGTGGTGTGCAGTAATCCTAAAGTAGAGTGTCAAATGACCATAATAACAATTTGAATGTGTAGTTTCTGTTTCACACAGGAGTAATTACCAAAATTGCTAAAGAAATGAAGAATCAAGAGAGGAACCAAAACATACAATTCATTAGAAAAAAGGATAATATTCCTTTGACCTCACCTGATAAATTTTGATCGCTGTTCATGGCTAGCATCTGCTCCCGGCTTTGACACCCCTTCAGGAATGTATGCTTCGTAAATAGAATTTGCAGAAACATTTCCACCAACCTCAACCATGGATTCAATTTCATCATCAGTCCATTCATCTAATGTCACAGACAAAACCTGCATGATGAGAGCGTCAGATGCAGAAACTGGGATGGAGGGTTCATAGCAGGTTAAGAAGCAGACATACCTTTGAAATATTTGTGCCAAGGCTTCTGTGGACACCACAGCATTTTAAGCATATAAATACTCCAATTGTCGCAGACCTGTTTTTGAAATAACAAAATTAACCACAAAGTAAGCAAATCTATGCTCCCATGACTTAACTGTCAAAAAGTTTCCACCATATAGCTTCTTCACCTAATCTCAAATTATTGACTTTCATGACATTTATTCTTCGTATTCGGTTGTACCACAAAACAAAATAATAGGACAACTGTATGAGTTGGCCCATAGTTAGAGAGCGTTCAGGGCTTATTCCCACACAAACAAACAAAATCCCCGTGTAGTTCACAACTTCACATTTTAATATGTACTACCTTATCAGTGATTATTCCCAGGCAGACAAAAAAAAATAAGTATAGTTCACATATCTCCAATCTTCTTAGACACAGTCACTCATAAGAAAAGACCCATAGAACTTCTTTGTAACTAAAAACAGAGTACATTTCTATAGAGCCAAACAAGTCAAATTTATGTTTCACTTGATAATGTGATATAGAGTCATTTTTCAAAGATGAATGTGAACTTAAAGTCCTGACCTTATTTACATTGTATGGGATGACCAATATTACGATTATTCCTTAAAAAGTTATGGAAGTTCCATTGAAAGATTACAAAAATACAAATAGAATAAAAGATAAAAGAAATACAAAGGAACTTACGCCCATTTTGGGTCTGGCGCATTACAATCTGCACATACGCGATTATCACGTTTAGCTAAAAGATCTTTCAATCTTCTTTTACCTGTATAAAGATTAAAACACAAGCATCATTAGGATCAGCTGTTCGTTAAGCCAGAACTACAACAACAAACATAACACATGATATCTGATTTGATATTGTAGTCCTCTGTATAAGTACTTCAAACACAGGGGAAAACTTGTCTAGAAGATTTCTTAGTTCTTACTCACACAAAACAAAGGAATCTCTACCAAATTCTCAAACATAAGTAACAAAAACAAGACTCTCAAAACACTATAAGTCTATAACATATTTCCAGTGGCCGTAAGACCAGAGTCCCTGTCATCAACCCCACAACCCCCGGGAAAGCAACCACCGATTGCATATAGTACTACAGACATCTACATACTCCTTACTATACTCTTAGCTTGTGCTCGATATCTGAATTTCTGTATAATCACTCTGGAAGCATATACATAATCAAAAACATCTCATTAAGAACAAACATTCAAGCTCCCAATAAAATCTCCTACATACATCATCTAGGCTTAACTCTTAGGATTTGCCAAGACCTATTACTACTCAAAGGTGCTACTTATTATCTAAGATAAAGAGTAGCTAAAACACTATCAGAACCATTTATATGATTAATAAAACACAGAATCTGGTAACGAGTATGGTCTAGCTTGATAACATATGGAGTCAATTATACCTGAAGTTGGTCGTCCGAGACCAGATGGATGGCGGTTCATTTCTATGTTTACGCACAATACCGTTCAACTCCAAACTCTTTAAAACCAGAAACCTGCACAAAGTTAGCCCCACATATAAATCCACCTAGTGACTACGAAACAAGTAACTCCAGGTGCTACAAAAGTACACATGGAAAATCACAATCTCATCATTTATATACCAAACCTAACTAATCAAGTAATCATCCCTAAACCGAAACCTGTAAAACTTTTAGGTAATAACATCACAATTCCAGATATCACCAATCAGAAATGTCAAAGAATCATCGAAAACAGAACATTCCTATCTCCATACTAATCGATTTCCCATAACGACAATTAATTAACATATATAACACAAACATAAACCATACCAGCAAGGCAAAAGAGATACAAAAATGAAAATTCCTTGATTCTAAACAGATTGTAAGTAGAATGATAATTACCGAAAAGGAAAACGAAGTTTCAGCGTAAAAGCATGGAAATGAAATTGTGATGCGCACCATATGTTTGACAAAAGGAAGCGAAGAAACGAGTGAAGAGATTTACCTGTCAAAATTCATTCATTCGACGACCCATTCATTCCCATAGATAAATGGAGAAGAGAAGGAAGAATTTTGATGTTTCTGGAATTTGGAGAAGACAGATATGAACAGGTAGGAAATATAAGCCGTTTTATTATTGATTTGGTGATTTTGACATCCTCGATTCAACGCAAGTGTTCTGTTATCCCATGATGTTTGTTTGGTAATATCGTCCATCGTTTTTCTTTTCTTTTCTAAAATCTCATAAATTACATTCTCGCCTCAACTCTTGGGGTCAAATCACATTTTCTCCCCTCACAACTTTTCATCACAAATACTACATGTTGACTAGTAGTATATATGCTACTATGCTCAAATTTGTTATACTTTTCAATTTATCATTTGGATTTATGATTTTTTTTTGAGATGAGGTTTTATGATTTTCAACAACTCATAAAAATGAAGGTCTGAGGATGTGTGCTTGGTAGCTCGACCATGTACCGGAGGTCAAAACCCTAATTAAACACATGCAACCACATTTCCGTGAGGAGAAAAACGGTTGACTAATATAGAGGTTATCAACATCTCTAAGGGGATAAAGTCAAAATCGTCACAAACAAGTCTAGGAGACTCTGAGTTTCCTGGAAATTTTGGTAGTGGTCACGTACGCCGACTAATAATCATGGGTTTCCTGGACATTTTGGTAGTGGTCACAAACAAGTCTAGGTTGATTCATGGAAACAAAGGACCACTTGGAGACCCTGAGTTTACATAATCTTGATCTCAAATAATTTGGCTGATAAAGTCAAAATCGTCACAAACAAGTCTAGGAGACTCTGAGTTTCCTGGACATTTTGGTAGTGGTCACGTACGCAGTCTAATAATTATGGGTTGTTCTATCAAAGGACCACTTGTAAACCCTAAGTGTCGTGACATACTAGACTCTAAAATCTAATCACCTAAGCTTTATGCCATCTCTCCGACTGAAAGATCATTAAAACGCTTCGATAGCTTAGTTTTGAGATTTCATCATACAACCCGATCATGCAGGCTGAGGCTATACTGCTAATTCCTTAGCCATGTTGAGGATTCTTGCTCACCTTGGAGAATTTGTCATGATCAATAACAATATCGCGAGTGGAATCGATATGATAAACACACAACCCACCAATTGAGATGATGAATTGCTCTCGAAGAGATTAACTATTTTATTATTATCTTCAGTGAACTCAAATGAGTGAGTATCCGTACTAGGAACGAACTGGAGAAAAGAACTATCGAACTAAGTTTTCAATAGTCCTTCGATTACAAACAAAAAAAAAGTGTCACAAGCACGTGACTCTCCGTCTTCTTAAGTGCAGATGCAATTTTAAAGAAGGCTAAGTAAACCAATGAATCTCCCAATCCCACATTGCCTCCTCTTCACTTGAAACTTGTCCCCAAGAATCAGTATTCCAAAATAATACTCCTTTTGTTTCATTAAAATCTTCATAAGGCTTCACTTTCTCTTGGATTAAGAAAAATGGATATAATATTAGTTTGTGTGGGGGGTATTATGTTGAAATAGTAAAAATTGATTGAAAAGGTAAGAGAGATATGAAGAAAATATTATTAAAGTAAGAAAGATAAATAATAAAAAAATTAGTGAGTGGATGAAAACTTTACTTATTTGGGGTTAGGAAGTTTGTAATAAAATGCAAAAAAAAGAAAAAAAAAACTAAAAAGCTTTTATTGGAACGGAGAGATTAGAATATTAGAAGAAGAAAAAAGTACTTCATTATCATAAATAATAGAGGACAAAACGCCCAAGTGCACAAAGAAAACCGTAATGAAAAAGATTTATATAATGGGTAAGGACATGGACGGGTAATAAATCAATTGACTTTGTTAGATTAAAGCACATAATCTCACAAATATGCGTCCCTCGGTCAGTTTGATAATGTATCATTTAGTTGCAAAGATTATTGATCTATCAACCATAGTCAGACCTATGGGGAAGATTGCGATGACATATCGCTTTTCCCAAATGGAACAGAGATGAGATCGTTTAACTCTTCTTATTTTTTAAAATTAAACTAAACATTTCATATTTAAATTACCATTCCGTAAATACTAATTATGCACCTTTATAAAATAATTAAACATTATAATTTAAAATTACTTTTTAGTCAAAGGCGGAAATTGTAGAACATGAAAAATCAAAATGGTGCAACTAACATTAGACGAAGTTCTAAGTGAGACTAAGTGTAAAAGAATGAAAATATGGAAGGGAATCACAGTTAATACGTAAATTAGACCAGTAAATTTATTACTTATGACTCTATCGGATAAAAAAAGATACTCATCATAATATTTTATATATAAAGAAACAGTTGTACTTTAGTTTTTTTTTTTTTAATATTTTTTGTTGTTTAGTTGTTTTTTTCTTATGTCTCTATATATTTTGTTTATGTACTCGTTTATGTTAAATAGGTATTCATCACGTCACAATTCGTTGAATCTGACAGTTGCCGAGGAAAAATGGTGTTTATTGCTCTGAAAGATGATCTGGATCAACTGAAGATGCTTGAAGATGAAATTGCTACTCTGGAGGAAAAGCTCATTTGTGCTAGTGTGTTACTAGAAAGGAGAAAAAGCGGTGTGACGCCTTAACCAACTGGTTAGCTGTCAAACGCAGCGAGGTTCTTACCCTCAACAGTGCAATTAAATCTGCGCGTATGGTATCAATTACCTCTATCAAAGATCTTGACGTACTGAAATTAAAGGATTCACGAAGAAGACATAAGCAACATTGAAATTGTTGCAGCAACCAATCTTGATGCACATGCGGTTGGGATGGTAAATGCATGTATTCATGTTCTCTGAGATTGAGAATGAGCAAATTTATATTCTCATAAGAAAAGGTGTACCCGCCCAATTACAGTAAGTGTGATCTATAATTCATGTTAGGTTTAGATAAATGCTACGTTAGAGAATTTAAAGATAAATTCTACGATAAAAGATTTCTAAGAGATTTTAAGGAACTGGATTCCAAAGACGGAATTGGCTTTGAAAAAAACTCGTTAAACCTATTCATTGGTCTATATACAAAAGTTTTAGGTAATATTCTAAAAATAAATAAAAAAATTGAGAGGTAACATTCCAATTGGATGAACATAAAAAAAAATATAATATATTCAAATACTAATTAATGTCAACATACTAAAATATAGTCCAAATTTTCATCATTTAGTATACTCGTTAAATCAATGCATTGGTTGATCAAATATTCACACGTCCGACTGGATGAAAATGAAGAAAAAAAAAGAAAGAAAGAGAAAGAGTATAAGAGAAAGACACGACACCACAACTAGATGAACATGAAAATACAAAAGAGTATAATAGGAAGTTATACAAGTGATGTATGCTAATTTATTGTTTCCGTCTCTAGATTAAATGTGAACCGTATCAACAGGTACGTGAAAATCTAGAGACTCTGACTTGAGTATATTGAGTCGCAAGAGGCAGTGAGTATTGCTTGTGTCCCGTTGATATGTTGGAGTTATTTTTCTTACCAAAGGCCGGATCTTGCTCTCAAACAATTTGGTAAGGTGGGACTTGTAATGAAGTGTATGATGAACTCTACGTTATTCAGAATAAAAAATAAAAGTCAAAGTCCGAGTCAGCACAATTCATCTTGTTTAGGACAAGAATGAGACAGAATCGGCTCTGATTAATAACTCTGATAAAAAGCTCGTTAAACCTATTCATTGGTCTATAAACATAAGTTTTAGGTAACATTCCAAAAAAATAAAAAATTGAGATGTAACATTTCAATTGGATGAACATAAAAAAGTATAATATATTCAAATGCTAATTAATGTCAACATACTAAAATATAGTCCAAATTTTCATAACTTAGTATACTCGTAAAATCAATGCATTGGTCGATCAAATATTCAGACGACTATCCGACTGGATGAAAATGAAAAAATAAAGAAAGAAAGAAAAATAGTATAGGAGAAAGGGACGACACTTCAACTAACTGTGCATGTGAGTTCTTTTAAGGAGTGGGACTTGTGATTGGATGATGATAGCGACGGAAGGAAGGGGTGTTGAAGGAGGTTACTTGCATTATATACTTTTGCTAATTGGAACCTACTTTGTTCCTATACTTTCTTGTATTTGCTTTATTAGACACATTAAGCCTACTTTGTTCCATGTGATTGATCTTTGTCATCTTGGTGTGGCTGGTTTCACCGGGGTTTCCTCTGTTCTCCTCGGTTTCTTTTTTAGGTTTGGAGGTTCTTACCTTGGAGTCTTGGACATCTTCTGTCTACTATATAACACAGAATGCCCTAGCACGGTGGGTTGACATGAATCTCCCATTGGAAGCTTGATTAGGACAAATTGCCGTCCCGTACTCCTTACCTCTTGGCCGGCCCACCTTTCTTGGGTCTGGACATACTAGACGATGGGCAGGATCAAGTTCTATACCTCCTAACTCTCAAAGAAACAGGTGGGCTCTCATCACCTTACTTGGGTTTTTGTCGACTGTTGATAAGCTGCTTTCAATGAACAATGGAATGTGGAACGACTTGGTTCGTTCCTACTTTGATTAATCCCGCACCTAGAACTAGGGGTGAGCTTATTCAATCCTCGATTTTAATTCCAGTTTTGTAGGATGGTGTGACCCTTTGTTTTGGTTCTTTTGGTTTGGTGTGCCTTCGATTCTTTGTTCGAGGTGTCTTCGCTTAGTTCGTCTCACTGGGCAATGGTTTGACACGGACGGTTTTCTGTCTGTTTCAAATTAATCCCGCACCTAGAACTGGGATTGAGCTTAGTGAAGTCCCACCTTCAGATTTGGTTCTTCCTGACTGGTTTTGATTTACAGGTAAGCAAGCCATTGGTGTCATCATTTGTTCTCGGTTCTGGTAGTTCTCTTAGAAGTCTTTCTTTGGTTTAGACCAATATCATGCTGTCGGTTTGGAGTGTTTTAAGTAGTGCATGTGGAACCTGCCGTGTGGAACTTATATTGCCATCCATTTATCAAGCAGTGGGGAGTGAAAATAATGTTAGCGGTTTGGTTTAGTCATTGTCAGCTTGGTTGTGTACTTTGTAGTTTAGCTCGTTGTCTCTCCTGGCCCTGCACCATTAGCTTTTTCTTCGGATTAAGCTTTTTGATGGGTGTGTGGACCACAAGACGAATAGTCTTCATACCTCATGGGCTAAAAGGGGTCCGGCTGTTCTTAAGGTTATTCTTATTGTGTTTTCCACACCCTTCTTGAGTTTAGTCATTTTGGTTGGTGCAGTGGTCTCTTAGTTTTGTTGAAGTGTACGTTGGTTCAGTAATAAAAATTTTGTCGTTCCCATAAAAAGAAGACGAAAATACAAAAGAGTTTAATAGGAAGCTATGATATTATTATGATTTTTTAGAAAGATCACATAAAAGTGATATTTTCGAAGTATCAGCTTAAACCAATAAGTATTCACAATAAACATCAAATATTTATCATAACATTAATTATTTACACCATCAATTTCAACTTATAGAATATTAAGGTTCATTCTGATCAATAACTATGTAACAAATGTAACATTAACCTTCAGAAAATGTACGGTGTTTCAGATACAACTTGTAGGAGATCACCTTATCCGTTTTTTTAGTATTAACAACAAAAACTGGTCCAACAATGAAAAAACGACCAAAAATAACAGCTGTCTAATAGATGCAGTCAAGAGTTAGGTCGTAATAATTGTTACGAATGAATTGAAATTTTTTAAATAATTTCGGATATACCTCTAATAGCAAACACTTCCTAATTGGTGGCGTATCGGGCGCAAAAATGATAGGTAACATTATGCAAGAGGAAGGTCATTCTATAACCTCCGTGGTTAAGGAGGACGAGAAGAGGAAGAAGGAGAAGCAGGAGAATGTGATATACGTTTCTAGATACATTATTGTATATGCTTCATCCATTTTTAAAATTGATGTTTAACCCTTAGTGTGATGTTTTGCTTCTTTATGCATATTATATTAATAGCTTACGGCGTAACACACTACATGTGTTATTAATATTTTTGTATAATAAAATTATATAGTTTGTATACACTACAAAAAAAACCGGAAATAGCGACGACCTTATCCGTCGCTATTTCTGAGCGATTCGTCGCTATTTCAGATAGCGACGAATTTGCGACGGATAA